>VYZU01040754.1:1285-22745 GCA_013401355.1 Ceyx cyanopectus | reverse complement strand
ACGGTTCCCTGCGAGCCAGCTTCCAGCATCAGCTTACAGCTTCAACTCTAACTTTCACAGCAATCGATGGATTGCATCCCAATCATATTACAGACCACGTGTCAATCAATGAGAGTTAAGATTCTAGGACAATACAGGTCACTTGGGTAGAGTGGGGAGAAGGGAGCATATGAAGCATCCTGGATTCAAGGGGATGGATGCGTGGGACAAACTTCCAGGGACCATGAGACAAACCCAGAACCTGCATACCTCTGGAAATGCTGCTTAGCCATGCCCTAAGCAAATGAGCTTCCCAGTATCCTGACAGAGCACTGTGACCACCAATACAAAGGTAGGGTGATGGCTTTTCCCTCACCAGCAGTCTCTTCCCTCACCCCCGCCCCAGGTACTCAGTCCAGTCTGGCACTGGCCTCTCATCATCTCCTCAGCAAAATACCATTTAATTTACATTTCAAACAAGTCTCAGGCTGCCTCGAGTCAGTTAAGCATAGCCAACTTGGCAAAACTGCCAAGTTATCAACCTTTCTTGTTCATCCATAAGCTAATTGACTCAAAGCTCCTTTTGGGCAATTAGTGTTTTATTCTGCACATCAAGCTCCACTTCTCTGTCCTACAGAGCAGAATGAAGATCAAAAGATGATTGAGAAAAAAATTCCTCCAAGTACCTTTCATAGCAATGAAAATTTTGAAAAAATATTTATTCCCAGAACTGTTCTAACCTATACCACTCTTGCTCAGGCATGAGCTAAGGCTGCAGGAAAGTAAATAGTCTTTTTTTTTTTTCCAGGCCTAACCAAACACCTTCCACAACATCTAAAGCCCTAATACATGACCTATTAGGAAGAAATGCTACTCCTTTAACTCCATTTAAAAATTTCTTTTTATGGTTCAGTTTTATGGTGACAGTTTGAGACTCAGGAAACAGATGTTTAAAATAAGAGTCACTCAGGACAAACAGGCAGTAGACAGCCTATAGAACAACATCTGGATAGGTGTGCAGAAGGTGGCAGAAGAAAGTGGACCTGGGCCACATAACAATATAAAAAATGCCGTGGTATCTAAAATCCAGAGATGTTTACCCCACATGCATTATATGAGCCTGTATTTTTCCTCGTTTAGGAAGACTCATATTTCAAGGCAGGACAAATTAAAGGCTGTCACATATCTGATTCTTCAAAGACTAGTATTTCTTATGTATGGTATTTAAAAAAAATATATTGCTGGCTTAGCGTTCACTGCAGCAGCCACTGTGAAAGATACACAGTTCTTCATGCATGACAAAATCCAAGTATATTGAAATAAATCATCCAAAGCAGTTCAACTGAAAGAACAAGAACAGTACTACTCTTTGCTAAGGGATCACTTGGCATCATTTGAACAGATGCCTATTGATAACTAATAATTAAGATATTTTACTAAAACAAAAATATAGAAACTTTCTTATCTGTGAGAATAATTAGTACAATTAAGAGATTGAAAATTTCATATTCAAAGGTTACTGAAGACTATGGAAACATTCATTAAATGTAATTCCAACAGGCTTTTGACCATGGCTTTAAATGGTGCATTTTTCTCTCTGTAGTTCTGGTCAAATATCAGAAGTATTTAAAGAAAAAACTCAAGTTGAAGAGCAACATGCCATGATCAAATAAATATAGCTCCCACATATCGGTGATAACGTTGGTTTTTTTCTGTAATATAAACCAGTTTGCACATAAAATTATTTGCTACCTCATGCTCAAGAAGAGGTGTAAATCTCCAAGTTGGTGTCAGAAGGGGAAACTCACCAAAGGCAGCTTTCCTCTCCACGTGGCACATGGTGTCCCCCATTCTGTTACACGCACTTGAAAAGAAAGCAGTGATCACTAAGTTTGATCCACCCCAAGGCTGTTGCTGTTCTTTAACTTGGGTGAACTGCATGTATTTGGCTACACCTCCTATATAGGCAATGAAGCTACAGAGGACCTTAATCTCCATTCCACACAGAATTCAGAGCAAAAGCCAAGTTTAAACTTTACACTGAAGAGCACGCAAGGGTGAGCAGCAAGGGTGAAGAAAGGAAATACCAAGGAGTTGAAACCCTGATGAAATGCACAAGGGGGAACTGACTAAAGCACACAGAGGTTAATTTTATACAAGAGAGGTGTACTACAAACACAATGTAAGAAACTCCAAAATTTATTTTAGTTTCTCTAGAAAAGTGCAGAGACTGAATAAAAAAAAAAAGCTTCAGCATGTTAAAAAAGTCCCCTAACTACACTAAACTAATTTAGACTAGTTTGAATGGGCACTTAGCAAGTCAAAAGGAGAGAGGAGTTGCAGGCAGACTTAAAATACAGGTGTCCTCTGAAACACAGACCAGCAGAGGCTGATTTGGCTTCTTTCATCTTTTTTATGCAACATACAGACACACACATATGGTTATGGGAGTTACTTTCAAATCACACATATCACAAAGATCCTGCCCAGAGCTTTTCCAAATAACTCAAATACCAGAAAACCCACAAAAAAGGCCCATGTTTTTCTATATTTAGCTGTCTCCTGGCCTCTAGCATTTGGCACCAAGCTCCCCTTGGTACCAGACAGCTGCAGCCTCTCCAGCTCTGTCTTAATCACTGCACAAATTAGAAGAGGTATGAGACATGCTTAGCAAAAGTAACATTTATGAAGGAACATGAACTGTTTTTCCTTTTCCTAGACAAGCATTTTTATGGGTGAATTAAAGCTTACAAAATCGCATGCAGCTAAAAGAAACCTGAAGTTTACCATGGACTCCACTAAAATGAGCTCCTCCAAGAAATTCCTTCGCTTACAGACTATACAGAAAGTAAATACTATCTCCACCCACCCAAGTGTTATAAACAGTTAATTATGCCACAAAGACTTCTTCACTCTCCTTTTTCACATACCAGACTCTTATCTTTCCTTATCTAAAGCAAGAGTCCACTTATCTGTGCACCTGCACTGAAAAAACACATCTGGAGTTTGGCACTGCTATCAGCGCTGTGCTAATTGCCTATTGCACAAACAGGAAAAAAACAATAAATACAAGCCCAAACAAGGCTGACCCTGCTGCTAAGAACATTTCAGGATCTGCATTCCAAATTATAACCATTACTGTGCATTCTACAAATATCTCACAGGTATCCTTTATGGAACAGGAACAAATATTGACATATTTAGCACTGACAGGACACTTTTAGTATCTCTAAATTTACTCACTAAACTTTACAAAGAGGGAAAACCAATGTCAGCTTCAGCAGAACAGAAAAAAAAACCAACAAACCCTTCCTCATCAAAATGCAACTAAATTGAAGATGCAGTCTCCACACCATTTACAAATCACCAGAAGAAAGAGTTCACTGACATCAGTGTATTTCTATCCTGAGATTACTTTTTTGCCTTCCAAACAAATTCAGGGCTTCTTCCTCAACTCCTCCCCAGGCTCCCTCCTCCATGACTTCTTTCTCCAGTGTTGAGACAACATGACAAATGGTGGATGTGCACATGCTACAGAGGTTATGCAAAAATATCCTGCTGTGACTGAAACAGCACCATTTACCCACGCTGCTATTAGTAGAAGGCCTTTAACATAAAATATATTTGGACACATGCTTCTTTCAGTCATATTTAGCTGTAGCAGCTAATTCAATAGATTAATAATTTCATCTTAACTCTGGACTTTACCAAGACATCCACATACAATAACCAACCGGTTTTAAAAGTATTTTTTGAATAATAGATGTATGCCCACTGAAAGTATCTTCAGACAGGGTTTATGGGAGCTTTATTTCAAATCTTGCAGAAGACTTAAAACAAGGAAGAAGCACAAAATAAAAGCACACTGCTATCACACCAGAACTTTCTTTATCCATCTTCTTAAGAATAGCTTATTGTGAATGACCAGCATCATCTGTTGCTGCACAAAGGCACTGTACATACTGATGCAGACTATAAGTATGAAGAAAAGGTCTCAGGTCTAGTTAGACAACTCTAGGTTGAAAGGAAGCCATGTGATAACTGGAACACAAGCAGTGCAATTCATTGGCAAAAAACAAGGGTGGCAGCTGACCAAAGCTGGTTAGTGACACCAAGCTGATTAGTGTCTCATTTCCACAACCATAAGTCACAGGAGGATAAATAACTTCCCACAGGACACATGACACTGTCGCTCTTTGGTTAATAGGGTGCACAATCACTGTGGAGCTGAGATTCCTATTAAAGCAAAGCCTATTTGGTTTTTTTAAACACTATTCAGACCCCAATGTCCCTCTTCTTACCCTGTGTACCGAACCTAACATGCTGGCATTATTTCAAAGACTGAAAAGATGCCAAATTCACATTTCTCAGCCCTGATGATCCATAAAGCAGGGCTCCAAAGTTTATCACAGGATCACAAGATAATTCTTTGTACTTCTTTATCTCAATGGAAGATGTCAAAATCTATTACAAGCAGAGGCAGCCAGTGAAACCTGGTTCGAAAAAAAAAGGCTGATTTTATTCACGAGCAAGCACTGAAGCTATCTGTAAAGGCTGAATTATTGCACAATGACTAATGTCTTCTGATGGAAAGGGGTGACAAGAAATTGTATTGCAGAATGGCTTCGTGTCTGTAGCATTCAGATGACACCATATTGCTTGGTGTCCTACATAAAGCAAAACTCAGAAAAAAAACCCCAAAACATTGAAAACCAAGGCTATGAGAAATGAAGGTTGGAGTGAAATAAAAATTTGTCAGAATCACAAGAAGATTGTTCAAGAAATACTGGATGACAAAGCCACTACTTGGATACTGGTACAGACCAGCCACAAACACCTTACCATGACAGACCACAGGTTTGACTGGCCACATCATTACTGAATCACTGTAACCCATATCCCATCAAACCAAGTCATCTGAGGAAGAGTTTAAATAAGGTTCTGAATAGCAAGCTGATAAAATAAAATCTTTCCTGGAGAAGATTCACCAAAACAACTGCAGCCAGTTCCTTACGCCAGCTATGGTGTCACTGCCTGACAGCACAAGACTGGCCAACCAGCATTGCTCAGGCAGCTCTCTGTGCATTCATGCACTGCAGCAGGAATCATGTGCACCGTTACAGGGCCACAACCTACAACTCTGAAACTGTGCACTCAAGACAAAGTGTACTTTATCTGGAATCAGGAGCATCACAAACACCAACAAATCACTCCCTAAGCCAGGTAATCAGCTGCCACAGAAGGCTCTGGGGGATCACGCTCTTCCCTCCTCTCTGCAGGTTCCAGCCAGTGCTGAACAGCTGTGAGATACAGGAGCTTCCACCTCCACCACATCATATAAACAATGCTCCCCCAGTGTAAGAGGCTATGGCACTCTGCACAGAATGTACAAAGGAGGACAAAAATCTAAAGGAGTAACACAAGGGAGTTCAGATTCCCCTCTACAGAGCCAGGAACCAAAGAACTCCAGGAAGCAATAGAAAAAGCTTCTGGGGAAGTAGATGCTTGTCAGTACAGGTAGGCAAGACAGTGTATCTTTACATATATACCCTAAGGATATGAAACAACACTTAATTACTGTGAAAGTAAATTAAAAAGAGAGAAAGCAGTTATCGTTCAAACAGAAACAGAACTAACTTCCATATATTAATAGAAATGTTACTAAATATTTATCAGTTTTAAATTAAAAGGCTCATCTGGGTTCCATCAGTATGGCTCCATGCTGCAGTTGAAACAGTACTACTTAAGAGATTGCTGCTTGCCAGCAACTGACAGAGAGACTCAGCTCGCTGACACAGTCCAAGTGTATTTCTTGTGCACATCCTAAAGGCAGTATCATCACCAAATTACAGGCAGTTTGAGTTGACCTTCCTTTATCCACCATAGCAGTGTCTTCCCCAAGTCACACTTTCCAATCCAATCCATTTGTTACCTAGTTACCTAGTAGAAAAAGCACTCCAGGAGATCTCAACCTGCTCAGATTAGTGAAAAGCACCTGTTACTTTCATACACATGTACTATACGTTAAGCAACCCAAAAACAAGAGACCTTCTTTACAAAATAAAATCAAGACCTTGCACAGCCTCTAGGGCTAGAGCCTCAAATTGTCTGTGATAATAGAAAAGTTGGGAAAAGCACCTACCTTTCATCATCCCAGAATTCCCACACTAGGACTAGAAATGGACATGAGGCCTATATAAACTACTTAGTATATGAAATCTGAAATCCCTCTGAAAACCATGCAAGTAAAGAAAAGAATGGTACATGCTGGAGATTGAAGCACAGATTTACAGAGAATTGAACAAGGCCACAAAGCAGGAACTGGACCTTGATCTCATGACAGTTGAGTATCACTCAGCAAAATAACCCTGTTCTCTTCCTCAAGCACAGGCTGGAGCAGTGCTGGTTCCCTTAAGGGGCTACAGGGCACCCAATAACATTTACACTTTGAGAAGATTGACTACACAGGCTCAGGTGTTGACTGATTTTTCCTTTGTTGCCAGGAGTCACATATGATTCACAGAGGGCAAGGCAGATTCACCACCTAAGCCCGTGGGAAGATCTTCTTCCAAAAACCTAACAAAACTAAACAGAACCAAGGCAGAGAAAAGAAAAATCCCCCTCAAAAAGCATAAAACAACCTTTTACCAGAACTACCCTACTCTCCATATCCGAGTATCCTTCATTTTATCACTACAACCACTTGCAATATTGAAATTGACCTATACCTATAAGTCAGAGCAAAACATCGAGACAGGCTGAGCACTGATACTAGGCTGCCTGATTGAAGAATGTACTTCTCACCTCCCAAAATCCCCTCCTATTTACGTGATCCTGTTCTGTAATTTGGATAAATTATCCACTTACAAAAAGCAGCCCTGCCTAGCAGAAGCAGTTGTAAAAAACCACACACACACAATACACCCGCCGTAGTATTCAAGGGCCCGGTTTGAGGGAAACAGACCTGGCTGGACAAGCACCTTTTTTAAGATTATATAAACAAGAACAGCAGACACCTAAGATTCAGCTAATTTAACTGAATTCTCTACCGCCCGTTTATTTTGGCAGCGGAGCAGTGAAAACATCTAAGCGCATCTTCACGTACTCTTATCACCTCTGGAGGCTGCAGTCTGTGGGAACAGAGATAAAGCCCGTGTCCCTGCGCCAGCCCCGCTCCCCACTGCACCCGGGGCTATCAACAAGTGGCTGCAGAGGAGAGGGAATCCCCGGGTTCAGCTCCTGCGCGCAGCGGGAGAACTCCCCGTCCCCCGCGGGCATCAGCCGCAGCCTAGCCGGGCTGCGCTGCCGCCGCTCTGCCCGGGCCGCCGGTGCCGACAGCCGGACACCAGCCTCTCCCGCCGGGACGGGTGCCCCTCGGGCCTCACCACGGCGGTGCGTCCCGGCCCTGACAACGCCGGAGCCGCCGCCCTCCCCGGCGGACCCCACCGGTGCTCCTCCTCCGAGCGCGGCGCTCCCCGCCGACCCTGAGGGCCGCTACCGGCGCCTCCGCCTTTGTCTGCCGCGGCCGGCGGCAGCGAAGCGCAGCGGTACGGCCAAGGTTGCCCCGGTTCCCCTCCGGGAGAGGTCGGCACCGCCGCCCCCCAGCCCCAGCCGTGCCCGCTCACCGTCGGAGCTGACGGTGTCGTAGGAGTCACCGGCGGCGGGCGCTGCGGCCGGCTCCCGGTAGTCCACCCAGCTGAGCCCTTCTACGCTGTCGTACTCGGCGCGGTGCTTGTCTTCCACCGGCACCACGGTGAAGTGCGGCATGGCTGGCGGGGCAGCGAGGGCTTCCCGCGGCACCGCAGCGAGGCAGGCGGGACGCGGCGCGGAGCCGGCGGCGCATTCCTGCCCCGTGCGGTCACTTCCTCTCAGGAAACCGCGCTCCTCAACTCCACCCATTCCCCTCCGAGCGCCGGGGCGGCGCGGCGGCCGCCGCCCCCGGAGCCGGCGGGCTGACGGGCTAGGCCAGGTCCGCCCCGCAGCGAGGACCGGGAGGGCGTGTGTGGGGGGTCTCTCCGCCTGGCGGGCGCGCTTAGCAGCGGGGGCGCAGAGGAGGGGCCGGAGGCGGCGAAGCGGCGCGGGGAAGGGGGAGCTTTCCTCCCGCAGTCATCATGACAGAAGCCGGGCCCGGGGGCGGCAGGAGCCGCGGCGCGCTGGGAGCGGGGCGGGGAGGGGCGGGCCCCCTCCTCACCCTCCGCCCGCGGCCCTCCCTTGCAGCCTTGGGGAGGAAATTTCCCTTCGCTGTGCCCCGGGCCGCCTCTGACCCCCCTCCCCCGCCGCCGCCATTTGCTGGGCTGGAGCGATGGGAGGAGGGCGTTGCCGCGCGGCGCCCGGGCCCGGGGGGCGGCTGCGGCACCGTAAGCCGGGGCCGATTGCTGGGGCCGCTTCGAGAGAAACGGCGATTCCGCTGGCGCCTGCCAGTAGAAAGGAGGGCGCCTTGTGCCCTTTCTGCCAGGCGCCGGGTGGTCGCGGATCCCCAGGAGGGATGGTGTGAGGAAATCATCGGCAAGCGGAACGCCGGTAGAGCGCCGGGAGCCCTGCTGGGCTGCGGAGAAGCGGAGAGCGCCAATTAGAAACTCTCCCTGCGCCCTGGAGCCTTTCAAACCCCGGCCTTAGAGGGATCAGCAGCACACTGCTGAAAGGCGTAGTGCCACCCTGAGAGGCAGTTTGTTTTTCAGCGAGTTATTGTTAACTTCAGAAGTGTGAGCTGTCCCCGCTTCCTGTGCTTGCGGTGGCAGCGGGGTGGCTTCTCTTGTGCTCGCCCTCTTCTCTGGCTGCACGAAACCCTCAAAAATAACGAGCAAGCCCAGGCGAAACATGGCCGCACAAAAGGCGTGGGGGGAGCGTGGGGTAAAATACCACACTTAGTAAATTTGAATGCTGGCTGAAGCCAAGGGTATTTCTAGCTATATGCAAAGCAGACAGTTGCTAAGGCAGCAGCCTGCCAGGGCAGATGAACTGTGGCCCTGCTGCTCAGGCAAGGGCCTGGGAGCCGAGGTTACACCATTGTTTAGTCCCAGTAATGGAGGCAGTGGGGTGTGTGTCACCCCCTCCCAGCAGGGCAACGGACGCCTCAGTGGCGACAGGGTCCATAAAGGCTGAGGTACACCAGCTTCTCAACCCCTTGTCTCCCAGGGAGTAAAATTCAGTTATGCCTTCACATTTGAAAAAGCTGGCACCAGCAATGGGTATCTTGGCCTACATAAGCCTTCACATGAAGTTTAAACATGAATTAATAGTTAATAATGCCATTTATTGTCTGTGTTTCAAAGCTAGCCTTGAAAGTAAAAGGATCCCTTTTTAATGCATTGCATAATTTGAAAAATAAAGCTCTAGAGAACAGTTTGTATTACTATAGAATATCAGCTCAAGCTAGTTCTGTAGGTTTTTGACTAAAATACTCCTTTATCAAGGAATTTATGTACACTGACAATTCAACCCAGTGTCTTCAGATAGTATAGGAGTCTATGGGAGGAGATAAAACTTAGAGCACAGGAAGCGGGTAAGTTTAGACATTTTTTCTGCTCAGCAAAACCCTATTCCAACCCTATCCCAGTTTTCTCAATTTGTCCCACCTGCTTTTGACAGAGGAATTACGAGGTCACTGGGAGAAAGAAAAACGTGAGCAGAAGAAAGACAAACAGGAAGAATTATTTGTTCACAAGAACTGAGTATTAAGTCCACTTCTAATTAGTTGGGTTTTGAAATAAACAAGCAGGATCCATGCTGTGGAGTGACTGCTGTCAAGGGAGCACAGGTCTCTCAGTTCACTTAACACAAACTTGCTGGGAGACCACCTCTGGGGAAAGCCAGGGCAATTACAGCTCTTAGTATTGATCAGACAGGTGGAAAGAGTTCTAAGACTGCTTTGCTTTCATATAACCTACATTTTACTTTTTTCCCATTGCTTTGATAATGAAAAAAAAAAAAATCTTCATATGGCCATGTGTATTTCAACAACAGCCTCATCAGTTTTGGCAGAGATAAATAATAACCCAGATTCTCCTCCATTCAAAACGCAGGTTATCTTTAAGACCTAGGTTGAATTTTTTATTTTTATTTTTTTCTTTTGTAGTAACCCTAAAAAGAGCACAGTCCCACTGAGGTCTGCAAAGTTTTACCAGCAGTTTCTGAGAGTAAATTAGGCCAATTTTGCTCACCAAGAAAGCACTTTGTCACTTTGTTAATTTCAGAAATATTAGCTCTGACGGACTCAAAACATCCTAGTATAGCACTTAATCCACTGTTTTATCTGTAGGATTTCACACACACACACACACACACACACACACACCCCAGAGGAAAGTGACCATAAAATAGTTAATTTCTTGTTAGCCTTCTCTGGTTGAATTATATTTCTTTAGTGTTCATAAGAAAACAGGAAAATTAAGTAATGATAAGGGGCAAATAATCGTATATAGAAAAAGGGCAAGGTGATAACTCACCCTTAAGCAAGTTCAGTTCATGCTTAGTCTGCTGTCGTCTTCTGTTTTCCACATTATAAAACTTTTGAGCAAAAGTTGTTTGGTTTTGGTTTTTTTTTACTGTGGTCTAAATGAGCTGTTCTAGAAAAAGGAGATGGAAATTATATTAAAAAAGTCTCGAGTTAATTTTTTTCTGGATTCGTGTTTATTCCGGAAGAAGAATTAAACTGGGTAATTTCTTCTCATCTTGTTTTGGAAAGCAGGTCTGTCAAGGAGCTGTCTTTCTTTAGGCACTAAAAAATGCATCCATTGCGCCTCAAAATGTTTTTAGTATCATCAAATCAATGGCACTGAACTGTACCCCATGAGGGGAAAAAATAAAGAATATCAAGCTCATGCACATGTACCAGCAACTCCCATCTCTGGAATGGAAACTATATCCAAATGTCTTAGGAGAGAATTTAGCCCTAGGAAACTATTCAAGTTCATTGAAGCACAAATATTTCTTTTGTCTAAAGACAATGGGTTTTTTAAGGACTTGTAGAAAGCCCACATTTAAAGTTATCTACCCGTATCGACTTTGTGGTTCAGCATCTGGTTTGCAAGAGAAATTAATTTTCAACCTGCGTGATTGACTGCTTTTTGTTCCCTGAATATGAATACTGATTGTTACTTCTGAATGCTACAAGTTTCCATCATAAGCCTAAAAGTTGTCTGACATAAATGAAAGACTGGAATTAAACTAGATTATCTACAATACTGCAACGTTTACCCAATACAACATTGCTGTCCCTCATTAAATAACGGGGATAAAAATCACCTGTTTTCTACAAAGCTAAATGGAATTTGGGATTATGGTTCATATGCATATAGACTGGTCAGTTAAAACAAAAAGCAGAGAATAATATGCATTTACAGTTTGTTTTTTTTCTCCTCTTTCCACATTCTACACCCCACCCCCAACAGACAAAAACTGCACTTGTAAGAAAGTCTGGTGGTTGCACTGCAAAAAACATTGGGTTTGGTGTAGCAGAATTGAAGCTTATGAGATGAGAAAAGGCCTGAATTTTCAATGCTCTAGTGTTCATTAATAGCATCAGTGAAATCAGCATCTTAAAGAACAGCAAATTTATCATCTCCTCTCTGATACATGATCGTGAACTGCTTTATAAATTACTACCTACAAATCATATAAGCAAAGACACAGTTCAGTTTTTAATTAATAAGCTACTGAGTATTTGTGAACTACCTAAATAGCCTTAAGCTCCCATTTTTTTTACCATGCTTCCATGGTAAAAAAACCCATGCCATTCACCAAAGAAGGGTGTGTGAGGAACACTGAGTTTTATAAGGGTAGTTTGTTAAACTACTGAAGAGTCTGATATAACTGCTCAAGGTAGGCAAGCAAGGTCAATTTTGCCTTGAGCTCTTCACCTGCAATAGAGGAGACACCACTCAAGCATGCTTGGCTTTTATAGGCTAGCACCAGCCAGCCTGCACACCCATCGGCTGCCACAGACCCCGGCCTGACTTACATGTGCAAGGTGTTTCTGCCCTCTCCTGGAAGGCAGCAATTCACAGGTCTCCTGTGGTGCTCATACCGTCAGCCTAGGAGAAAGGGATGTTACCTGAGAGGTAACATCTGTGTGCTTATCCAAAATACATAAAACTTCTTGAATAGAATACCTGCATCCTGATGTATTAGATAATAATCCTATTGCATCTCTCAATACAAAACAGTATAATGTTTCTCTTATCTTTGTCAATGGGACAATCTATGAACTGATGCTTTGAAGCTGTGAGAAATTTCTAAACTATCCGACATGAAAAATATTTCTGACATATCCTGTATCATCGAGTTAATAGCAGGATAGCGGCCCAATAAATATATTCCAGCTAGAACAGAAATATGGTTCTTGGTTAGAGGAAGGTTTGCAGATTAATGGACAGAATAGATTTAACATATTAAAAAACACTCTGGAAAACTGAAACCCCTGCTCAGTTATCTCCCATACAGTTAGGCATAAAGCCCTGACAACTGGAAGAATTAAATACTTACAATTTTTGAAAAAGCATAAATATAGATAATTAGGACTAAAAGAGGAAGGCTGGGACATGCACAGCAGTGGATCCATAACTATTATTTGTTGTTTTGAAAGACTTTTTTTTCTGCTAGAGTGGAACCTGGGTGACAAATAGCCCAGAGCTGATCATCAGAAAAAATAACAGAAGAGAAGTTGCCACTGCCAAGGTACAGCTTCCCTGGACATGAGGCTTGGCAGAAATTCTGCAAGTTCATGGCCAGCATTTCACCACAGTGAGGTTCCATTTTCAGCACATTCCTGCTTCTCCACATCTGAGGATCACAGCAGCCTTGTGGACAAAGCCGGCCGGAAACTGGCAACCTGGTTGCAAAGGTTTCTTCCTAACAAAGGTCAGGATTTACATCATCTGGGACAAAGATTTGCAGTCCCTGAAAGAACTCCTTTGGAGAGGACTGCAACATGTTCATCCACACATAAGAACTGGGGACGGAGTAATAAGATCTTACGCAGGACGCAATGTGCAATCATCCATGTGCCATTTCCAGGAGAAAAATAAGTGAAGGCAATGTCACAATTATACAGGAGCTCGTATGCTAGCTTCAGTTGACAATGTTGCTGCTGTTCTGTGGAAAACGTCATAGCTTAGACATTAAAAGACCACAAGAGGACACTATGGTGCCACTTAAGGAACCTCTGCCTCGCTTGTAAAATGATTCATAACTGTATTTGATACGTGGAAAAACCATTTCTACATGTCATCTTTAGAGGCTGAAATGTCACCATGTCTGAGATTTTCACCCCTCGCCTAATCAGATTCTGTAAATTCAATTAGGAACTGAATCAAAATTTCTCTACTAGTTAAACATTGCAGTAATTTTCAGGGTGGGATTAAAATGATGAAAAATACTGTTCAGTGGTTTGTTGTGGTTTTGCCTTCTTTCAAATTTTTTTTTTGAGGGATCAGTTTTCAATTCAGATATGTTTTTATCATAGAGTTCTTACGGTCTGTTTATTTTTTTAATAAAGGGCTCAGAGAAGAAACAGCACAGACCTAGATAAAGATTCTTTAGACGGTAACTACAGGAGGACACTCAAAAAGTTAATCTAAATGGATTTTTCAAAGCTGTATTAAACTTTTTCCAAATGTTTGTATTCCAGACTAAAGGGACTTCATTTGATTTGTCTGCCAAAACCTATATTGGTTTCTGTTTTAATCTTTTTGTTGCTTGTTTCTGAGCAATAACCCAACAGGGGAACTTAAATTCTCGCTTCCTGGGCCCTGTGCTTCTCTGTCATTGCAGAACTGACAAAACAAAAGCTTGATGAAAACAGTGAGACGAAGTTCTGAGAAAGGTCTTCAGAGCAAAGAACTTACCCATTATATAGGGGAAAGAATCATCCTAGTGAAGTTCACAAAACAATTTGGGAGAAGCAGAGACAGAGCAAAATTAAGTGCCCCCTCACTTCAGTTCAGATCGTTAAGGCTAAAGCTGCAAATAGAAGCATCAGTATTTCTGTGATGTGGCTTAAGCTAAATGTTGAACATTGTTCACTTAGCGCTTTTTTTTTTTTCTCTCCACTATTTCATGACAGAAACAGCTGAGCCACAGATCTCTAAGGGTACAGCTTGAGGGAAGAAGGGTTGTTTGTTGCTTGTGCTTTGCAAGAAAAGATTTCACAGGGTGCAGTAATTTCTCAAACAATACATGCATCGGGAAAAGAATTGCCACCTGTGCAATTTGACTGCCAGGAAGTGAAACCAGCTATGAACAGTTAATCTGGTAACACTGGACCAAGTGACTGAGAGGTTCTAGCTCAGTCACTGAAAATCCTGGATATCTGTGGAATGCAGAAATGGGAAAAAAATGCTTCTCATCACCACAAACTGTTTTTCCTCTGTCAGAAATTACATAGTGAATTAAAAAATAAATATGAAGGCTAGTAAAAGCTTTTCCATTTCTCTGTTTCAAAAAGATAAAAAAGGCAAATTATAGGAGCACCAGACACTCACTACCATCTTAAGTTGTTCTATCTCAATGTCAGGGTTGTATGCAAGAAAAGAGGGAAAAAAATCAAGAACAGATATATATACTTAAAAATAAAGTTCTTGAAGCACTGGATCAAGCATTCCAAAACACTCCTAGAAGGATCATCCAGCATCACAGTCTGTAATGAAAATAGTTCTCTGGGCCTGTGAGTGAAACCCAACAAATCTTTAACAGCAAATGAGAGCCAGTGCTAGTGGGAATATTTTTCTGGGTTTTTTGTTATGTTTTGGGTTTGGGTTTTTTTGTTTGTAGACATGTTGTATTTACAAAATGTGAAGCAATTTGATCATTTCCATAGCTATAAATCTAAAGAAGAGCAAACAGAGGAGCTGCTGCTTTCAATAGCAGATGGAAATTGCAGCTCCTGCAATCTCACTCTGCTTTTCAGCTCCTCCCCTCCACTAGCACTGGACATGGTTAACCCAATCAATGACACCATCAGCACAAAACCCATTGCTTGAGGAAGACGTTTACAGCTAGATAATCTCCCTGAAACAGCTTCTCCCAGTTACAAACACACCGGTGCTGTCACAAGGGACAGAGGCAACAGCACACAGTGAAGAACAGGGTAGGTTCAGCTGATACTGGCGTAAACTGCAATGACACTGCACATTACTCCAGAAGGTGATGGAGATGCTATAATGACACACAGCTTTTCAAAGTTGACTCTGTGGTGCATGTGTCTGCTGAACCTTTTTTTAAAGATCACACAGAAGTTAATAAACATATTTATATAGGTCACTAGACAATGCATGATGTTTACTGACCTTGAAACAGAAATAAGCAGGCATATTGCTTAAGAAGGAACGCAGCTGTTAAGCATTGGCACAGTTCAGTAGTCCATATCCCACATAAAACATGCAGAAGTCCTTTTGTGGCCTGAAAAGTCACCTACTGCAGTTAGATATCATAACTGAACTACTCCGATTTTACATAACTGATCAGCAGCATGTTACACCAGCAATAGACTTTTTGGACTTGGTTTCTAGCATTGGCACTTAACCAGATGAAACAATGGAGAATTGAAGTTGTTTATTTCTGTGGATACTACAGACCATTAGTCTGGGAAAGGATAGTACTTGGGAAAGGGCACTGACATTAGCTTTTTAGAAACAAATCAATAGTCTGCATTGACGTTATGTCTGTAGTTTTTGGCTGTTCATATCACGCAGGTGAAAGCATGACTCTTGGATTGTTAAAGGTGCCTTGAAGTTTGCATCTTAGAAAACCAGCCTAAAGTACTGCATAGTACATCAACTTTGAGATTCACAGAAATAGTAATAACTACTTTCAGAACTCATGTTAGTACAACTTGTTGTTTAGAAGAGGTAAGCAATGACTTGCATTCTTTCATCTGGCAGCCAACAAAGCTTGTATCTCAGTTATATCTGATACTTCAACTGATACCACTAGCCATAATAGAATCTGTCTGTTGAGCTAGCAGGCATTTCCAATTATCAATGCAAATTGTTCTTATTAACTGGTGCAGGGAAAAAGCATTTAATTTCTGGATGAATCATCCCCTCCATTGGGAAGCATAAATCAGAATGCAATTATTTTTATGCTCGAGCTGTTGGAAATGCAGTGTTGTGGCTGCTACTACAAGCTACTCTCAGTAGTATTGGAGACACCAGCACTAAGACTTGAAGGGTCGCTGTAGTTTTACTGACAGCAGTCTCAGCCATATCTTACAGGATTTTACTTTTGAAAATGAATTCTAATGGGATGCCTTTCTACCATGTTTCAAACTGCATTGTATTAATCATTTAAGAAAAATAAACTGCATCTATTAGATAAGCTAGATACCATCTGCACAATCACTGCACGATGAACAAGATTCCACTTCTTGTTTGATTTTTTGCATTCTGATGCTGGTTTCACACAAGCAGCTTATTTGAAGTGTTCTGAATTACCGTCGTAAGTAGTAATGGAAAAAGGGACTTCTAGATCATTACACATTTGAGAGAAGTGCTGTGAAGTAGAGGTTATCCTAACTTTGGTGCAGGCAACCTGTCTGGTTCCATATAAACCTTTTTCCCTATGACTTGCCTAGCCTGAGCAAGTGATTTGCTGCACTGTCATCGTGGACTCACTGTAATGGCAGAGTTCCCTTTTCATGGGCACTGCTCTACACATTAGGTAGTATCTGAGGGANTCTAAAGAAGAGCAAACAGAGGAGCTGCTGCTTTCAATAGCAGATGGAAATTGCAGCTCCTGCAATCTCACTCTGCTTTTCAGCTCCTCCCCTCCACTAGCACTGGACATGGTTAACCCAATCAATGACACCATCAGCACAAAACCCATTGCTTGAGGAAGACGTTTACAGCTAGATAATCTCCCTGAAACAGCTTCTCCCAGTTACAAACACACCGGTGCTGTCACAAGGGACAGAGGCAACAGCACACAGTGAAGAACAGGGTAGGTTCAGCTGATACTGGCGTAAACTGCAATGACACTGCACATTACTCCAGAAGGTGATGGAGATGCTATAATGACACACAGCTTTTCAAAGTTGACTCTGTGGTGCATGTGTCTGCTGAACCTTTTTTTAAAGATCACACAGAAGTTAATAAACATATTTATATAGGTCACTAGACAATGCATGATGTTTACTGACCTTGAAACAGAAATAAGCAGGCATATTGCTTAAGAAGGAACGCAGCTGTTAAGCATTGGCACAGTTCAGTAGTCCATATCCCACATAAAACATGCAGAAGTCCTTTTGTGGCCTGAAAAGTCACCTACTGCAGTTAGATATCATAACTGAACTACTCCGATTTTACATAACTGATCAGCAGCATGTTACACCAGCAATAGACTTTTTGGACTTGGTTTCTAGCATTGGCACTTAACCAGATGAAACAATGGAGAATTGAAGTTGTTTATTTCTGTGGATACTACAGACCATTAGTCTGGGAAAGGATAGTACTTGGGAAAGGGCACTGACATTAGCTTTTTAGAAACAAATCAATAGTCTGCATTGACGTTATGTCTGTAGTTTTTGGCTGTTCATATCACGCAGGTGAAAGCATGACTCTTGGATTGTTAAAGGTGCCTTGAAGTTTGCATCTTAGAAAACCAGCCTAAAGTACTGCATAGTACATCAACTTTGAGATTCACAGAAATAGTAATAACTACTTTCAGAACTCATGTTAGTACAACTTGTTGTTTAGAAGAGGTAAGCAATGACTTGCATTCTTTCATCTGGCAGCCAACAAAGCTTGTATCTCAGTTATATCTGATACTTCAACTGATACCACTAGCCATAATAGAATCTGTCTGTTGAGCTAGCAGGCATTTCCAATTATCAATGCAAATTGTTCTTATTAACTGGTGCAGGGAAAAAGCATTTAATTTCTGGATGAATCATCCCCTCCATTGGGAAGCATAAATCAGAATGCAATTATTTTTATGCTCGAGCTGTTGGAAATGCAGTGTTGTGGCTGCTACTACAAGCTACTCTCAGTAGTATTGGAGACACCAGCACTAAGACTTGAAGGGTCGCTGTAGTTTTACTGACAGCAGTCTCAGCCATATCTTACAGGATTTTACTTTTGAAAATGAATTCTAATGGGATGCCTTTCTACCATGTTTCAAACTGCATTGTATTAATCATTTAAGAAAAATAAACTGCATCTATTAGATAAGCTAGATACCATCTGCACAATCACTGCACGATGAACAAGATTCCACTTCTTGTTTGATTTTTTGCATTCTGATGCTGGTTTCACACAAGCAGCTTATTTGAAGTGTTCTGAATTACCGTCGTAAGTAGTAATGGAAAAAGGGACTTCTAGATCATTACACATTTGAGAGAAGTGCTGTGAAGTAGAGGTTATCCTAACTTTGGTGCAGGCAACCTGTCTGGTTCCATATAAACCTTTTTCCCTATGACTTGCCTAGCCTGAGCAAGTGATTTGCTGCACTGTCATCGTGGACTCACTGTAATGGCAGAGTTCCCTTTTCATGGGCACTGCTCTACACATTAGGTAGTATCTGAGGGAAGATGAGGCTGGCTGTCTACATTCCAGGATGCTCTAGGGTCAAACCTACCTGACATACTCATGCCTGCCATGGAGGAGGCTACCTTCCCTGTGAGAAACAGATGGAGCCCTCGTGATACCCTGGTCTTCCTTCTGCAGCAGAGCTGCATGGTTCTTTCAGGGCTTCTTTGAGTTTTGAACATTCACATTGTTTTGTGAGATTACACCAGTACCTACACACAATTTTAAATACATTTTGTTTAAATCTCATGTATATGTTTTGCCATAAAGTAGCAAATTATTAATTGCACAAAGCAGTCAAATTAAATGCAATACACTACAGATAAATCAAGAAAACCTACAAATATCCATAGTAGAGTGCAATCAGTAATTTAAATTTATTATTAATCCATGCTGTAGTATGGGGGGGAAAAATACCAAACAAACAAGCAGTAAAGTGACAACACTTTAGAAAGAAAGTCTGGAAGGCATAAGGAAACCTCTTATGTTTCATATGTGCAATGAAGTCAGTATCACAGTATCAGTTCTGTGAAGACAGACCATGGATGTCAGTTTTCCAGTGGCTTATGAAACTTTTAAGAGAACTTTTAACTGGTGAGAAGTAAATATTTGTTCTATTGAATTAATCATTTTACTAGTAGTAAAACAAGTTCTGATGACAGTGAAGCAGTATTGGGAAGGCAAGGCATATGAGTAATTCCTCATTGTAGATACATAACTAGGATTGGCATTCATTGAGAAATTGTTCTTAAAAACTTGGCTTGTATGCATCTAGCTTATTCAAAGTGATTTGTAAATAATTCATTAAGTAGTAGTAATATATTCAGAATATACTTATCAAAGAGACCACCTTATCAGAAGAATTAATGAAGCTTCATTTTGAAGCAATAAATCCTCCAGAAACCCTGCTCGTAAATGGAATGCAGAAATGAATGGCAGGAACAGTCTCAAGTGACTCTAGAAAAAACTGACTTGCTGTTTCCATTCTATTAATGCTTAACCTTGTATTTCAGTTATTAAACACTTTGTGTGTTTACAAATGCTGTCCTTAGATAAATTACAGGAGTTTTTATTTGTACTAAGGCTAAATTCCATTGATACCAGTAAATAAAAGCACCTAGCATGGGATTTAGAAAAAAAAATCACAATTAAGAACAAGTATCATGAGAAGGCATTTACAAAGATGTAGTGTTGCAATCCTACAATTTTGTCATGAATCTCATGACATTTGATGAACATTCCAGATCTGAATCATATTAGCCTATCAAGAGAAGACCTGTTGCAAGATATGTGTATATCTGAATGTATGTATAACAGTAAATTCTAACCTCACATACCTTGTCTTCTAAGATGTCTTTCTAATCTCATGCCTATGCATCCTTTGACAAGAGTCTGATTTTAGCAGGCTAGAATAAAAATGAAGTAATAAAATCTGTTATTGATAAGGATCATTGTTTAAATGTGAAAAATATTTCCACAAAGCTATGGAACATGCTAACAAAACCTGTATTCAAATACTAATTTTATACTTTTCATACTGCGATAAAAATATCAGAATAAGATCTCACCCTCTGTGTAGCCAGAATTCCTGCTTTCTCCTAGCTTATTCCTGCTCCCAGCTTCATGAACATGCAGCAAACAGCAGTCCCCAAATTATAGAAAAGTGTCTACAATATTGCCTGGTCACCTATACCTGAATGTACTAACTCCACCCTTCAATAACTCTCCCGTTGTCCATTGTCCTGAACAGGTTCAAAAATAAGAGTTTAACACTGCAGAATGGATCCTGAAACCAGTGGTAGGCACAACATCTGAATTGAAATAGTCATTTATATTAAAAAAACAAACAAACAAAAAACAAAACACCCAACCCAGAACGTGCCACCAGAATAGAAAGATTGTATTGCAACTGTTAGAAATAAACTCGTGTCTTGNGGAATGACTGCTTCTGGATTCCTGTGTTTATACAAAGTGCCACAATATGGGTACCAAAACCATCAATATTAAAGAATTTATTCATTAGATGTGAATGCTTTTTTACTCAACAGTGTTGGTCGTGGTTTTGCCATGATGACACAGAATTTATAACTTCAAATCCTAAATACATCTGCTACAAAAGTTAAAATCTACATTTTTTCAAGTATGCAGGTGAATTTATGGAAAAAAAAAAATAGCATAGCTTTACATTAACAAAACCCCCCAAAGATAGCTAGTTGAGTAGCAGATTATTCCATATACCACTCTCTAGACTCCAATTAAATTCCAGCTTAAATACTGAATTCAAATATTAAACATGATACAATTGCAAGTGTTAGACTAAAAGGTTGTGCCACAGAAGGAAATCCAAAGGACTTGTTTGTCTGAAGCTGATGATTATGTAGGTCAAGGCGACAGGAATTTTGTACTTCTTCTTGCAGAATTTCACTTTCACCTACATCCATTAGTCCGCTAATGTTCCGCACCTAGAAAAATTCATAAGGTTGCCCCTGAAAGCCAGACTGGCACAAGAACAAAAAGCTTTATGCAGCTAGCAAATTCAATGCTATTTGAAGTGAACCTACCCAAACTGTGTTACAAAAACAGGTCTGAATGTGAGGAACTCAATATCATTATCCTAATGTCTGCATTCCTATGAACACTTCCCAGAATTCAGTACAGATACACTACAGTATCCATTAGTTAACATTTAGGGGGTCCTTATTATCTCTCTTTTCTTCTTTCACCCTTCTGGATTAGCTTCTATTATTTACACTTAGAGCTCATTGTGATCTAGTTATTACGTTTATGGCTTGTTAGTGATCTGGTTATGGCAGAAGCCTTTTGGATATCAGCCCTATCCCATGACAAGAATTAAACTGATTTGCAGGAGTCAGCATTCCTTACTGCACCAGCAAACACAGCCAGACTGTGACATTGGTACATCCACAGTTTCTCCAAACCATGAAGTGATTCTATTTAGA
>VYZU01040752.1:0-35323 GCA_013401355.1 Ceyx cyanopectus | reverse complement strand
AATCTCTTCAGTGGTGCTGCTGCAACCCAGAAACAGGCATCTGAGGTGGACCTTCTGGGTTGTTGTGTCTAGTCCTCAGTCCTCTGCTATTGCCATCAATCCCTTCTAATCCCATCTATAAGCTTCTCAGACCTTATCTTAAAGCTAAATAGGTTCCTAGTGGCAAAGCTGTTACCATTTTCTTCTTCGGTTATCTCAGACAACGTGCTTAAAGAAAAATCTAATTTCAAGCATGAATTTATCTATATTTTATTCGTACTTATTTATTCTATGTCAGTGCTGTCCTTCAGCATAGATAGCTCTTCACCTTCCCTTATGTTTACCCTCCCTCTTTCCTAGCCCCTGCATTGAATTTACAGGCAGCAAGTTCAGTCCTGGCTTTACAAGGTTACATGAGCCTTATTTGTCTACTCTCTTATCAGCTAACCTTTCCACAGCCCATCTTACTCTAAGAACCCTTCTCCACATCTGTTGCAGATTGAATAAGTCTTTTCCCAGTTGGGTTGCTCAGGCCTAGATATGATGTTTCATATGACTCCCTGCCCACACACTCCCCTCAGTAGTGAGAGGTCCACATTCAGTTTCCATTGCTCAGTGAATCTGAACAGCTGTTCAGGAGAGACCAAGACATAAGGTGTTCTGATCTGGTTATATTTTCAATCACTTTGTAGAAACTATTTCATTCACTTAAAAGAAACAAAACCAAAACCAAACAGTTAAAATGGAGCAGCATTCTCCCATAGCACTACTGAGATTCTTAGGCATTAGGGTAGGAAATCATTCTCTTTTCTTCCCTGTATCAGTACTGTCTTTAACAGAGACAGCCTCACCTCTCCTTGCAGCAAGCCATAAATCCTGAAATGGTCCAGAGAGGTTCCTGGTAGATATGTCCTCTTTCTCCCTCAAGCATAGGCAGGAACTTAACCCAGTTCTCCCTATTCCATGGAAAAGACAGATGCTGCATCACTGTAAACAGCTTTTTTTTAGATTTAATTGCATAAAGAATAACTGAAAATTGAAAGTTTCAAATCAGTCTGTACTGCTTTTTGTTTAACTTGACTGATGAATGGGAAGGGGAGGGGGGGAAGGGGGGAAAGGGGGGAATATGAGAATAACCAGTTGACCAGTGCTGCTTCCCCACCATTTTGCCCCCTGACAGCTGCTGAGAAGACTGGCTTCTTGCTCATTTTCAGGCTGCTCAATCCTATTAAGTACAGATAAATGAATGTGAACAAAGATGAACCACAGCTTCAACATTCATACAGTGCAGCCGTTTGTTAACAGGTTGTAGCTGGTTAAACACAAATAGCTTGAGTCAGCTCACGTAGTTCATATTCTCTTCTTACACAGCCCTACTGCAGTAGACACACCTTACTGTTTTCACGCAGACAAGTCCATGATGACAAACTGGAGATACTGTTTTTACTTTGATCAGTGAGAAGGCAAGAAGGTTTTGAATTGGTGTTCCTGGTTTAGGTTTTGTAAGTAATATATTTCTGTACAAAGTTAGCACCACACAAGTCAGATTTAAACTTATATGAAAATTACACTTGGTAATGATCTGAACTTTAAAAAATATCTGCTTCCCATTTCTGAAATGAGGCAGCTCAATTCCTTCCTATGTTTCATTTGTTTTAAGGCAGAAAATGCAAATAGTATAATTTTTTCTGCCAGCATATTAAAACATGTTTTTATTAACAAGTAATGGCATTGAGTCTTGGAAAGCATTAGCAGCAGCAGAAAATACTTATGGAAAGCTTAGAAATGTATTTCGCATTCCTTTGAATAAAAATGTAAAACTGCTCTAGCAGGGTATTTCCCTACACTGAGCATAAGATGAGAGAAGTGTATATAGTTTCTACAGCTGAGAGCTATTTTAAATCTCATTTTGAACTCAAGTAATCTATGAAGTGAATGCTCTTCTGGGTGAAAAGACACCCTGTATTTTTTTATTTTTTTTATTTTTAGATAAATCAAGTACAGAATACCTGAAAGCTAACAAATTCAAATGAAATTCAGAGGGAACTTCACATTTGAGCCATATGTAGAATCGTTTTAGTTCCAGTTTTCTACTACTATAGATCAGCAGGGTAGGGGGGAGGTTGATCTTCCCTGTGCTAACTTTTCCAGCACAGTCTCCTATGTGGGTATAGTGATAACCATGTAAAGGTGCTGGTGAACTATCAAAAAAGCCATTAGTACATGTGACTTAAATACAATGTGATTCAATTAAGTGATCATCTAGTATCTGAAAAAGAAAATTAAGAAGTGACTTAATTACACCATATAAACACAGTGGAAGGAGGGAGAATACCACATAATGATGAAATCTTTGGTCTTGCAAAGGAGGTCAAAGCAAAAATGATGGCTGGAAGTTGAAGCCAGATAAAAATCCACTATAAATGTTTTTTTGAGTGAGAGTGACTACTACAATCTACAGAGGGATGCAGTGCCTTCTGCATCTCCAAGTCACCGCTGCCTTTGAAAAGGTTTGCAAAAAGTCCTTTGGAAAGGACTCAACACGGTCCTGAGCTCATAACGGGATCAGTGTGAAGTGTAATAGCCTGAAAATTAAGAGATTGTTGATGAGACATGAGACAATCCCTCTTGGTCTTAAACACACAAAAGATTACATCTTAAGTTTAATCAAGGACATAGCTGCCATTCCTACAGCTGAGTTCAGCAAGTGCTGTGGCAAAAGTGTCATTGAAGTGCAGTGGCAGGATTACAGCTGTAGGCAGCTGGAAAGTGGTCCTTTGGAAAAGGTGTTAAAAGTAATGGCTGGGATTTCCAGGAGGCCTTTTTGGATCATATGGCAGAATATCAAGTAATATTCAGAAGACTCTCCTAAGGAGAGGGGTCTCCCCAGATTGTTTCGGGCAGCCAAAGAAGACAGGAAGTTGACCTGGTGTCAGCGAGCAGTGCTGAACTCTTCAGAGGAGCACTGAGTGGCAGGGATGGGGTTGGAGGCACAGCTGGTTGTGTACAAGGGCTGTCAGGGAGGGTCAGACCTTCCAGATAAATTTACCAAAACAAGCAACTTGGTAAATCCCAAGTTGTTTGAAGCCATAAGCCAGCGTAGAACGCCTGTGAAGGGAATCTGAACAAAACAGTGCTCCAAAGCCTGTCCTCTTTGCTGCCATTCATATTGCTGTTGAGACTGCAGGCACTGTGCAGGATTCTTCCTACTGCCTCGGGAATGTTTTAAAGCCTCGATGCAGGGAGAGAAAAATCCCAAGTACCTGTTCTTTCATTTTTCTTATTTCAGTCAATCTTCATGTAGTGATCTCTTTGAAAAGATCTAGTGACTTAGTGCAAGTCCCTCTGAATCCTGATGGTAAACTACTCACTGACCTTGGCAAAATGGAACTTGAGTTTTGATTTTTAGAAGAAAATAACATGTCTGAGCCTAACCAAAACTTTCAGTAAGTGTTTAAGGACAAGCTATCCCATGGAAACAGTTTCTGCCTTTGTCTCCTCCTCCTTCTCCATCCAAAGGTACAGTTTTCTTTTAAAAATCTCTGCAGGCTGCTGCAGCAATTCTGTTATTTGAGGCGAGAAGGAAGCAGGAATTTTCTAAAGGAAGAAAGAAGCAGCTTGATTAGAACATGGCTAACCTCCCATTAACTCTTAAAATAGGTCTTTTGGGAGGGGTGTTTATATTACCTGATGACACAGCTGGGACCTTGTAGGTCTGGATGACCATCCATTCATCCTTAGGTTTCTTTAAGTCCTCCTGATAGCAGTAAAAAAGTTGGTAACGTTGGAAGCCAGGGCTCAAACTTTTCAGACTCCAATACTTCTTTCACCTGTTCTTTCACTGAAGCACATTCACATTAAGGCTAATAAAAGAAAGGAAGCAGGTGATGAAAATATATCTTAACACTGGGTTTTTTGATGGTGGAATTTAATGAGCTGTCATCCACAATTCAGCTGAATGTGTGTGGGTCAGTGTGTGAGTCCCTTGGTCTGCTCACTCAGCTGGAGCACCTGGACTTGGCAAGGGAGCACATCAGCAGAAACAATTTTTAATAGACTATGTCATTTAAGGAATAAACTGGACTTATTGTGTCCTTCCTATTCACTGATGCAGCACAAGTTCCTCGGCCACCAAATGATGGCAGGAAATTTGTGAAGGATGCAAAGTCATAGGGTGGAGGGAAAAAAGATGTCACTTAAAACGGATGGAAATCTTCACATATTGAAAAAAGATGTCTGTTTTATAGAAAATAGGCTGTGAAGTATGTTTATTATTTTGAGCCAATAATGCACTTGATGAAAGAGTGTTCTTGATAAGGAACAGCCTCTGATGGGAGGGAGGGAGACATGACCATGGCAGGTAGCTATTAAGGCCAGTTTGGCTGGCAGCTATAAAGTAAATATTAGAGCTGCTTTGGTTAACAAACATCAAATAGGGGGATAGAAAAAACTTTCAGATCATGAAACAAAGAGAAAGTTCACTCAACATTGAAGTGTGGTTTGGTGTCTAATTTGTACTTAAAAAAGAAAATAGCTAACTAACTAAATAAATAAATAAATAAAAAGGGGTATGGAATGGTGGAGAGCAAAAAAAACCTAGGACCTTCTCCATCAGCCCTGCCAGGGAGCAAGACTAGTGCCATGGAGAGGAAGGATGTGTGGGTGGGTTTGCAGTAACACCTGTCTCCTTGGACATCATCTCTCCACTTAGCTTCCCCCTTTTCTATTAATAACCTTTTGTTATTAATCACCCTGAGTATCCAAACTTTCTTTTTTAAGGCTTGGTCTTTTACCTGGTTGGAAAAAAACATAAATAAGGACTGGGGGTTGCACACCATTTGTATACAACAAAGGAAAAAAGCTCTAAAATTTCAAAATAAAGGGAAAGGTAGAGACATTTTATTTCCCCTCCCTGCTCACACCTGTACAGAAAGGTGGGCATCTTGATCACTTAGTGCTTTGAGATGCCTAGATTAGCCTGTACTGAGGGGTTTTTTCATTATTACTTTTTTTTTCCCTCTTGAGCCTCCTGTCCATAACAGAGAGGAAGGAAATCATTCCCATAGAAATCCTAGCACCAGTAATAATCAAAGAACTATTCTGTTCTTATTTCAGAATCAAGTAAAAAAATTGTTGGCTTTTTTCCCCCTTGTTCTCTGCTCTTAATGTTATGCATTATGGCCACCTCTTACATTCTGTTTCATTTTGGGGTAGCTCATGATTTAGGTGACTGATTGCAGGGGGGAGCAGATCTCCCTTCTGCTCTTGGTGGCTGCACACTGAGAAGGCCAGCAGTCTCACAGCTGGTTTAAGCCAGCAGCGATGTTTTATCTCCCTCTCCTAGCAGAGAATCTCTGTGGAAATATGCAAGGCTGCTCTGCTGGGCTTGTCTGGGTTTCTGCCACCCAGTCCACCAAGGCTCTCTGTTTTGTTGTGACTCAGCTGACTCTCTTTTGACTGTCTTCTGTCCCATCTTTCACACCCCAAAATCAAACTGTTTAGTGATTGGAATGTCACACTTCATTGAGCTTTTCCTTGCAAGATAAACTGAAGTATTTCTGACCTTCTGTGATACACAGAAGCCAAGTAAGAGAACAGACTCTAGGTGTCTGACTGATGCTCATGTCATCAGCATACAGTCTTGTATTCCATATTCTACCTTCCACAAATGTTGATATTAGGGAGAACCTCAGGGCACTTTTTTTCAGGAGAGCCCCTAAAATACAGATGTTTACTTAACCATTTTCATCCTCCCTGTTCTGTTTCCTTCACAGCCTCTAATTTTCCAAACTCCATCTACCTCAGTCCACATGTCCCAAAGGTCCTTTCTGCTTCCCACTGTGCTCAAGTGCAGCAGATGTACCTTTCTCTTTCCTAGGCCATGGCATGTCTAAGCTAACAAGTGTCCCACCATTCCAGTGTGTCTATCCCTTCTGCCAGCAATGTGCTTCTACCGTGCCTGGTTACCCCCTGCTCTATGGGCCAGAGCCAGGCTTGTCCCAAAACACTCTTGCTCTTAGATGGGGCTGTGAGGCCAGCTGCTTTCCATTTTAATCTATGTTATCATTGTTATCTGTGTTATCATTGCATTTCCTCCAAGATGGAACAGCTCCCTGGGGGCACCTTGGCAGCTCAAACTAGAAGGGAGTGTCCCCCATCTGTACCCTGCTCCTTGTCTCAGGAACTGGGCTTGGCCCAGCTTCTGATCAAGAGTTCACAGGGTCTCACAGTGAGCATAGGGGACTGGGTCATGCTGGAGCTCTTGCTCAAGAGGAAGGGGATGGATGTGGGTCTAGGTCCTCAGTGCAAGAGCTGTGGAGTGGCCAAGACATGTGCATATAACTGTAGGAGTTTGTCCAGTCAGAGAGCTGGGAAGGGGGCTGGGAGGAGGTGAGGGAAATGAGGCATAATCTGTAGAGGAACGAAGGGACTGGGAATAGCTAAGGAGGGAAAGGAGACATGCCGAGCAGAAGGCATCTCCTGTGGTTGCTTGGCCTCCTCCATCTCTTCCTGCAGGTTCTGAGAGAGCCTACCCTGGAGCCACAGTGAGCAATGCTTTGCACTCCCTGCATGGAGCAGGGCAGTTCATTTTGCTTTGGCATGTATTTGCCCCGAGTTTGTTCATTATCATGTTTTCTATTCTGTTATCAGTTGTGGTTAATTGCCAAAAGGAGAAACATTTTATCTGAACAAGGCACAGAATTAATAGATGCAGGAGCATTGTGTCCTGGACATTCTGCCAAAATAATTATGCCCCACCATTTCTGACAGGATAGATTTGAGGAAGACAGTGGCAGCTTCTGTGGTTTGCAACGAAGCTGAAACCCTATTTGTGCAAATTCTTAGGGCAAAAATTAGTGTGTTAGGAGTGGATTTGAGGCCACTCCTTCACAATTCCATTCCCATTTCTAGTTCAGGACCATGTTTATTATCTTTCAGCCACTGCACAGCAGTTGGCACTGGGGACTGAAGAGAACAATCATTGTGTTTTGATCCGCAGCTCATTTTCAGCTAATAAAAAAGTTAGCTACTGGTTTACATAACAGTTTGAAAGCCCACACCATTCAAAGGTGTATTTCATTGGCACGGGTAATTAGCAAACATTACCCCAGCACTGTAATTTACTGCTTGTTTTCCCTCTGAAGCAAATACATGAAATTGTTTAAAAGGGCAGAGCTGTGCAGGAGAAAAGTATCCAGGCACCCAAACACCACCTTCTAGCAATTAAGGAGATATTATTGGGCATCAACAAGATTACTGTCATTTTTCAGCTATGCAGCTGCTTGTGATTACAGTGCTTTTCCGGAAAAGCAGCAGATCACCAGTGTGCCCAGCCATCAGGCTCTGGGGTGGGCTGGGAATTGCCCACTGCTATGCCAGGACTGTTTGTCTTGGAGGTCTCTCTGGACAGCTTTATCTCTCAGTGCCTTGTTATTTATGCTGGTATTCTCAAGTCAGCCTGTGTGCCTTGAGCAGAAGTTGAAGCCTGCCTTCAGGGGGAATTGTTTGATGAAACAGCTTTTTAACTAGAAAGTGCCTGTTTGTCAAAACTGAAATAGTTTTGTAGAAATACATCCCTTTCAGAGAATATTTAGGAGGTCATGCAGCTTGTGTCAGATTCACTGGTCCCCACATGCCAGCCTGGCTGCTGGCCCCAGGATTACCAGTGCTCCTCGAGGCTGTAGCACTCCCATCTCCTGAGAAGGATTGCCCAGGTCCCCAGTCTGAACTTGTAGAGACACACCACAGTGGCTGGGCACAGTGCTGCACTGGGAGAAGCAGGTGGACAGAAGCCAAACCTCTGAAATCCCAAGCTCAGCCTTGGCTTGTCTAACCTCCATTAAGCATCAGAGACCTATACTGGACTTCCCTCAGATTTTTACATATGGAAATCAGGTCTTAAATTAAGTTTTGGGATGTGGTTTCAATTTCAAAATTGAAACAAGAAATAAGTGGTTTGTATGTAAAATGTACTGGGTTCTCTCTTCTGTGAGAGACATCAAAGCTTCTGTTTTATTCTGAAAGAGAACTGTTTTTCTACTTGTAAAGCAATTTTGCACTTATACTGACCCAATACTCCTGCCCTCAGCCAGCTGGCTGTTACTCTCTGGAGCTGTAGTGGGGTCACTGCCTCTGCTCCAGTGATGCCCTGCAGTTTAGTTTCCCAGTACAGAGGGGCAGAGCCCCTCTGCTGCTGCAGCAGAGTTACCCACAGGAGACTCACACATGTTTAGACACTT
Organism: Ceyx cyanopectus; assembly: GCA_013401355.1. Classification (NCBI taxonomy): domain Eukaryota; kingdom Metazoa; phylum Chordata; class Aves; order Coraciiformes; family Alcedinidae; genus Ceyx; species Ceyx cyanopectus. Next base: position 27,104 of record VYZU01040752.1, on the reverse strand, counting down.
TTAGCTGAACTGGAAAAGAAACCATGAAATAGCGAGTAGTCAGAATTACCTAGTGGGAAGGAAATTAAAAAGATGGTATTTAAAATTTTCACTCTCTTTTGATGACATTTAGACACGGGGTCACACATGGCAAAGGTGAGGTATTGAGCCAAATACAAAACCTCATACAGCCCCATTTCTTGTTGCAGAGCATTACCAGTGGGCCATTAAGCCCCTCTTCTCCCTTCTGCAGGTATGATTGTCATTTTGTTAGTCTGTTGTGAAATCTTCTTGCAGACAATGACATAACTGAATTTAAACAAACTAGACTAGACTTTCCTATGGTCTAGTGAACATTTATGTCACTCAAGCACCAGGAGACCTCTGGAGGGATTTCAGTTCTTGTTACTTTTCCTCGTTCCTTAAATACTTCAAAAAAATCAAATGTCAATGACATTTTCTGGAGTAAATAGTTTTAATGGACCTGCACAGAGATTTGGGTGGTCATATGCTTTTTTGTGTGCAACAAAGAAACAGGGTTAGTTTTACCTGAAAGGCGGAGTCACAAATCTCCCTACGCGCATCTCAGGAAATGCTAACTCTTCCTGACTCAGGTGGGTAAAAGATTATGACACAAATGGTTACATTTAAAGGAAATATTACCTCCCCGGATGGTTGTGGGGGGTTTCTTTGGTTGTTTGTTTTTTTTCTTACATATAGTGTAATGATAACAGATTAGCAATCTGTTACTTAAGGAGCTTTATATGTATATCATGTTATATGCTGCTGCTAAGGTAGGGAAGGGGGAGCAGGGGATGCTCTGGCTTTCACCTGTTATGTGGAAAGTTGCCTTGTTAGTGAAGTAGAGCCAGGTTCTTGGCTGCACAAATGTGTGTAGTTACAATTTACAGCAGGAGAAATACAGCTGCATTTAGTTGGCCTTGATTCGAACAATCATTTTATGGAAAATAATGTAAATGGTGGGGAGGTTGTTCTGATGGGCCTTCTCATCCATAAGAAGTTCTCATTGTCAGATGCAGTATCCAGAGGGCTTCTTTTTTATCCGCAGTAGTACAAAGACTTAAAATGAATCTGCTCAGTGACTGATGTTGACCCTGGGCATGGAGAATCAATCCCAGTCTGACTTCAGCTCAGAGCTGAAGCAGCTCAAAGACATAAAGAATCTGTATGCTCTATGCCTTGACCTCCTGGTAATTCTGTGTTTCTTTCTAAAGGGTGCTTAAGCTTGTGCCAAAACCCTGCTGTAGGCAGATGCTAACCTATAGTAGGTTCCAAGGAGATGTTACAGTTAATTAGAATTAGAATAATTAGATTTAGAAGGTCTTGTGACTCCTTCCTCTCCTCCCTCTCCTGTTTCACAGTAATAGCCATGGTTAGATGGCTAAGACCAGACACTGAGAATCATAAAATAGTCTGGTTGGAAGACACCTTTAAGATCATCGAGTCCAACCACTCACCCTGCACTCCAGGGTCCCTAAACCATGTCCCTCAGCACCACATCCACAAGGTTTTTAAACACTTTCAGGTGTGGGGATCCACCACCTCCCTAGGCAGCCTATTCCAATGCTTAACCACCCTCTCTGTAAAGAATTTTTTCCTGATATCTAACCTAAATTTCCCTTGGTGCAACTTGAAGCCATTCCCCCTTGTCCTGTCATTTTTAACTTGGGAGAAGAGGTCAACCCCCACCTCCCTACAACCCAGAACAACTCCCAAAACAATCCCAGCTCCCTCAACCTATCTTCACAGGAGAAACTCTCCAGTCCCTTCACCAGCTTTGTTGCCCTTCTCTGAACCCTTTCCAGTATCTCAACATCCTTCCTGTAATGAGGAGACCAAAACTGGACACAGTGCTCAAGGTGAGGCCTCACCAATGCCAAGTACAGGGGTACAATCACCTCTCTGCTCCTGCTGGCCACACTGTTCCTGATACATGTCCAGGAATCTCCTGGACTGCTTCCTCGCTGCTGTATTCAACTTCCAGCAAATATCTGGCAGATTGAAGTCACCCATAAGAACTAATGGCTGTGATCATGCAACTTCCTCTAATTGTTTAGAGAATATTTCATGTATATCTTCTTCCTGTGTGGGTGGTCTATAGCAGACTCCCACTGTAATGGCAGCCCTGTTGGCCTTCCCCCTGATTTTGACCCGCAGGCATTCTACCCTTCCGTCACTATTGCTCATCTCCAGACTATCAATTCTCTGCCTAACATACAATGCCACTCCCCCTCCTCTCCTGCCTGGCCTATCCCTCCTGAAGAGTTTGTAGCCATCGAGATACAGACTAGATGGTGGGATGATGCACTCCAGTTGTGTGCATCATCTCACCATGTCTCCGTGATGGCAACTCTATTGTAGGTTCCCTTTTGCACCTCAGCTTCCAGCTCTTCCTGCTTCTTGCCCATGCTGCGTGCATTAGTGTAGAAACACCTTAGCTAGGATAGTGATGTCCCTGCCTCTTCTTGGAGGCAGGAGGCCTAACTCCTGCTTGACCTCTCCTTGCCAGTGCATCAACTGCTAGCAGACCAGTGACCTATGTGGCTGTCCTATCCCCAGACACAGTGCACTCAATCTCTGCTGGTGCAGCACCCCCAGGTAGCTCTGTGGGACATTATCCAATTAGCACTGATGTGTAGCTCTTAAGTTTAGTCCCAGCAAGCTAGACTCTGTCCACTTCCCCCTTCAAATCTAGTTTAAAGCTCTATCAGTGAGCCCTGACATCTCCAGTGCAAGGATCCTCCTCCCCTTATGTGACAGGAATCACTTCCCTGTATCGTTCCATTAGCTGAGGACTTCTCCCTCTGCATTAAACATTAATGCTATTCAGAGTAAATGTTACCTACATTCTTCTGTTGAAATAAAGAACAAACTTCCTTAGTGAAGTAATTAAAGTGTGGGTCACAGGTTTTTATATAGCAAGTCAGACATTATTTAACTTTGCAGAAATCCTGAGCTAGGCCTTTTATCAAGAAGTCTGTTTGTTTTTAAAAACCCTTAATCAATAAATCCTAATTAAAATCATATGTCAGATAACTAGTAGTCCTTAAGATTTTTGGTTTTATACCCAGGAGGGTTCTAGCTTACTGATGACATAAGTGTATTTATTTACTGACTAGATCAATAGCCTGCTCAATAATGGGTTTTTGCCAAGGTTGCAGGCATTTGGCTGGAAATAATTAGAACTACTTGTGATGATGGATTAATTTTTTTTTCGAAACTTGCTGTAATACCTGAAGAAACTTCTGCTTGTGTGCCTTGAGGCTCAGAGAGAGCTGTGTTTAGTTCCATGTCCATCACAGTCCTCCTAGCCCTGTCTAATAATTCTATTTAATTATCTGTAACCTCATTTCCAAAACTTGCCATCCATAGGGACACAGTATGTACCCTATGGCTGATATGTACTATCATGGCACATTTACAGCATTTGCAGTTTTATATTTGGTTGTTATTTGTCTGCAGTGGTCTATGGGAAGTATTGAGGTTAGATTAGAGGGCTTTGATCCTAGATACTTTGCAGCTTCTAGCTTATGGGTGATGTCTGGATGGGATTGTAAGACAGTGCAAAGACTTTAGCAGGGATGAAGATCTCCTCCTTCTTTCATTTATAAAATTTCTTAGCTGTTCTGTGGGAGTCTTAATAAGGGGTGATTACACTGTTCCCTGCAGCCAACACATAGAAGATGGCAAAAGTGATTAAAAAGTAAGTACTGCTTTGAAGAACCATATATTTTCATCAGCAAGTATTAGTGTGAATAGTGAGGATGGCTGGAAAATCCCTGAAGTGCTGTCAAAGTAAAGGCCAGCAGCAGCAGAGGTCTCAGCTCTCCAAGGCCACTGTGAGGAGTGACAAACTGAGTATAAGAAGCAAAGAATCTGAGGAAAATGGAAAATTTAAATAGCAGCTAGTCTTTATTTTATGACAGAGAGGATCTAACAAAGATTAGATGTTTCTCTGAATTGTAGTTCCAAAAACATTTTCAAATCAGCAAAGTGACTAAGGTATGTTTGTTTTAATGTTAAGCACGTGAGTATTTCCATTTATTTATTTTTTTGGTGACTAACGTGCACTGGATGTTTTCCCCCAGATAAGGTTCCTTCAGTGATAATTCCATGGGACAGTGTCACTCAGTGAGGTGCATGCTTGAGCCGTCCTTCTATTGTCCTTTCAGGGTACTGGATCAAGGAGGTCTCTCCTTTTTCTTTGGAGATTGCTGGGCAATGAATCTCCACTAGTCATAGCTGCTCTGCTATTGCTCTCCTTCCTCGTGTTCCACAGCTCAGTAATAAATACCACTGACTTCTGCATCCCATCCTTTTCCCAGGGCATTTGTTTGCCTTTGTGCACAGAAGCCAGTCATACATATTTATTATTGGTATGGAACAATAATTAGGAGATTTTTCATTTGAATTATGCTTTTTACACTGTTGCTTGGTGTTGTGCAGATATATATTGGGGAGTAAACACTACTTGACAATGACCAAAAAAACCAGAAGAAATACCTCTCTTTAGTAGGAATATAGTCTCAAAACTGATTGTAGTGATAGTTTTTATCATGCTCTTTCTTCATCCCCTTCCTGTAGGTTAAGATTCAAGTCATTAATGCAATATTCCAGAAATAATATTTCAGTTTATTCCTAGACAGCATCCTTAGCCCTGTATTTGGAGCCACTTGCATATATAATACAGGGAAAGCTTATAGGAGCATGGAGTATTTTCAGTAAAACCTAAAACTTTTGACTTCTAAGCCTCCTCATGACAGACACCCAAATTACGTAAAAAAATAGAGTACATCAGAGAATGGAATCTTTCAGTCTTTGTAATCATTTAAAAATATAAAAAGACCACAGATGGGATGGTTAAAAATGAGCATCCTTGAGATGCCATGGCATCCAGGCAAGTAATTGACATTCTCAGATTTAATCCTGCCTTTTAGTATTTCCTTAATGAAAACTTGTGGGTAAATGAATTTTATGCTTAAAACATATATATATATATGCACACATACATTTATTCACACATTTATCTAAAGAAATTTACGTGAAAGTGTGTTTTTCAAAGGGACTGTAATNACATTGAGAAAAGTCTGGCTCCATCCTCTCTACACTCACCCTTAACATATTTATAAACATTAATGAGGTCCCCCCTCAGTCTCCTCTTCTCCAGGCTAAAGAGCCCCAACTCTCTCAGCCTCTCCTCAGAAGGGAGATGCTCCCTTCCCCTAATCATCTTGGTGGCCCTGCGTTGGACTCTCTCCAGCAAATCTCTATCTTTTTTATATAATAAACAGGAAAAGCCATCAGATTCTTGAGTCATTTTTCCCTGTCAATATCATAAACCTAAACATTAACTTAGATTAAGTGCTTTGCTTCTACATGGCTAAATTTAGTTGCAATGATTCACTCTTCATTTAAGAGCCATATTTGAATAGTAAGACAATGGCAGTTAAGTGTCTACGTGCCTGGAGCATATTTTCCAGCTTCCTTTCATTGCAAAGCTCACGCTGATCTCGCTGCAACATGAATTGTAGGAAATCAAACTCTTATTTGTGGTTATGTGGCAAAGACATGGCCCTAAATTTAGTTTAAATCATAGGAACAACCATTTGGCATCCAATTGGTATTCCAAGTCAGAAAATGGACAATAGCATTGCCTTAGGGATATAGTTTAAGAAGCAAGGGAAAACCACATGATCCTTTCCATGGCATAGCCTCTTAGTTCTTCACACACAACCCTTCAAGGACCTTTTGTACTCAAGTCTGCATCTAGACCATTTTATGCTTAGTCACTACTGTTAAGTCTGCCTTTCACAAATTTTTGATCCCATTTGTGAACCTTTCACATTTTGAACCCATTTGAACTTTGATCTCTCAGTGGAAGACCCATGGTTGGAACATAGTTGATAAAACCTTGATAGAATTAGGTGATCACAAAAGCATACTAGGGAATCTTTACTTAAGATCATTCTGTAATATACAGGCCAAAAGCCATGTGAATATTTTTTACCTGAAGAAAAGGAAAGTAGATATTGAACTTTATATGCTTTGAATATGTGGCTAGTGTAGGGACAGACAGTCTTGTACTGATCTAATTGAGTTTAAAATATTTTCTTTAAAGCATTGCTTGGCATGTCTCAAGTTACAGGATTCTTTCATGAAATGTAATGTGGTCAAACTGTGCAACCACTGCCTGATGTTCCTTCCTTTCAAAGTCTCTCAGGCATCCTCGTGGGAGCCTGCATAGCAAAGGTGACACTTGCTCCAGTAAACCAGGAAATAGAAACTAAGAACAACCCTTCCAAAACCATAATCAGTTTCACAGCATGACAACTTCTGTATTTCGAAGGTATTGCTTTTTGAATATCTGTACAACTGACAAAGTCAAACTAATAAATAATCACAGATCAGCTTATAAATGCTTTATCATCTTTGCATTCTTTGTAATTACTGCTGGCTTGGAGGCAAGCAACTGAGCTTTGATACAGTCGTGAGACTCTGTGCCCTTCAGCTCTCCAGGGAGTGACCGATGGGCACTCTCGTTCTTGAAGTCTTTAGCCTGGAGAAGAGGAGACTGAGGGGAGACCTCATTAATGTTTATAAATATGTTAAGGGTGAGTGTAGAGAGGATGGAGCCAGACTTTTCTCAATGTCGTCCAATGACAGGACGAGGGGCAATGGGTGCAAGTTGGAGCACAAGAGGTTTAGGCTTAACACAAGGAAGAACTTTTTCTCAGTGAGGGTGCCAGAGCTCTGGAACAGGCTGCCCAGGGGGGTTGTGGAGTCTCCATCTCTGGAGACACTTAAGACCCGCCTGGATCTGTTCCTGAGAGACTTGGTCTAAGTGATCCTGCTCAGGCAGGGGGGTTGGACTAGATGATCTTCTAGGTCCCTTCCAGCCCCTAATTTCTGTGATTCTGTGATTCTGTGATTCTGTGATACTCCTTAGATGCAATCAGCTGTATTTGGCAGAACTTTTCAGAAGCTGTCTCCTTTCCTTCTTAAGGCATTAGCCTACCTTCAGCTAATATATTCAAGGAGTCATAATTTTGAAGAAAATAGACCACAGGTTAAGCAGAACATTTCTAAGCCATTCTCTCTGTGTTTTATTCAATGCAAGAACTACATGTGAATCATTGCCTTGGTTTCCTCCTTATTCAAATGCATCATGAGTTGATGCTCATCCTTTAAGAAGACCAGGATATGTCCTTTTCTCCCATCTCCTGTGCAGCTTTGGATTTGGGTTCAGGTTTCCATAATAATAGTAGCCCCTTTAGCAAATACAGTTGGTAAAGACAGACAAAAGGCTGCTCTCACTCTTTAGTCTCCAGCTAGCAATTAAGTTTCCTATCAGAAGACCAGTTGCTCACTCACCCACCGGAGATTTGCTCTGGGCAGTAGCCAACTCTTAGAACAAAAAATGTTGCCATTTAACTGTAAGCTTATCAAGGCTTTACAGCCTCCACTCTGAGCCTTGTGTGAAGGTTGTCATCTCTTCTGGCACGGTCTGGGATCTCTGGCCAAATGGGTTTCCAGGGGTTTGTGATGGAAACACAGGGTAGATTTTGCACTCAAGGATGGGTGGCACAGGACAAAGCACAGAACCAAGTACTGTAGTAGATGAAGAGCAATGCATACATATGCATAAATGTATAGTCACTGTTCATGCTTTCATTAATAATAATATCTTTAAAAAGAGCATCTGTTTCATAGCCTCAATTTTCTGTGATAACATTGCCAAGCATTTTTGTGCCAGCTCATTTTCCAAAATGTAACCCTGTACTATCCCATTAAATGGACTGGGAGAGTTCTTGTGAGCTCACACACAACACTAAGGCAGACTGGGCTCAAGTGAAGGTGTGGAGGGAAATAACAAAAGCGATTTCACAGTATATACAACAACAACAAAAAAATAATAGCTAGTAACAAGCAAAATGTGAAGAACTTTTGTCAAGCAGGTATAAGAAAGCACTTAGTACCTAGTTCTTTTAAGGTCCTGATTAAAAATACTGTAAACACTCAACTTCATGTCATCTGGTTCAGCATCTGTTCATTTGGCAGAGAAGTTGTATTTTCTTCTGAAATTTCTCCTTGTTAGCAGATTAAATCTTTTTCCAAGGAATGCGTAGATGAGAGCACTAAAACTGTATGCATTTGTACCTGCCACAGAATAGGTGGTGTCCCTGGAAAGATCTGAATAAACCTTAAGTCATATAAAAAATAAGGGATATGCAGCCTGTGTCCTTTGTAACCTACTGTAGTGGTTCTCAGTTACTGCTTCTTAGTACTGAATATTCATGAAGTCATTAAATGAATAATTGGGATACATTTACACTTTATTACTGTTATGGGATAGCCTGGGTACCTTAATAAGATGCTGATGATTCATTTTGGCATGACAGGAAGAGGGTGCAGAGGGAATTTGTCAGTATGACTTGCTAATGCAAAAATAATTGTTCCATTTTCCAACTTTAATGTCAAGAAAGACACTGATGTTTAAGAGTGAATCTGCCTAATAGTCCCTTTTGCTATGTATTTGAGATTTGTACAGACAGTGCTCTGCAGCTTGCTGTTTGAATTTCTGCAGTAAATGAAGAACTGAGGAAAGGCAGGCAGAAATAACCCACCTGCTGGCAACTCAGAAATGACTAAGAGCTCCTGTATGTTGCCGATCAATTCAGATGCACTTGATAAATGAGGAGGGTTAGATAAGTAATCTGATTAGAATGTAATAGCTATGTAAGAAGCTTTCCATTTCACTGAGACCTTGACTCTCAAAACATAATGAAGCTTTTATGAGTGAATTTAATTATGTTTGTGCTATACAAATATTTACCTTGACTACATATTGAAAAGTTACATTTGTCTACTATAAGTCCGCTCCAGGAGTATAGTTGCTATAAAGTTATAAAAAGAAATGAAAATTTAAATGAGGAACTAGGTTTAAAACTTGCATGGACTCAATCCAGTGTGCTTATTTTTGTGATTTTTAATCATGGTCATCTCCCATGTGGTGACTTTCCATTTACTAACATTGATGTCCTTCTTGCCATGAGGTGTGCTAGCTGCTGTCTCAGAGCTCGTGCTGGGCAGGGTGTTGAACCCAGGGCTGAGCTCCTCCTGCACAGGACCTGGGTTTGCTTCTAGAATCTTGTGGTGGGTCTGTGTTTCATCTCATGGGGTGAGACTGTGTCTTGATTATGGAAGGGAAGAAAGATGCTATTGGAAGATCGCCTTGGCAATGTGTATATATGTGTGGAGCTTCCCCAAGAATTGATGTTTGTCAGAAAGAGGTGAACATAGGAGACCTAACAGATAAAGGCAGCCTTCAGGCAGCTCATATACAAGAATTTCCAGACCATGTACTCTCATCTGGCAGATGGTTCACATTACATGTCTTTGATAAATAGTGCTTATTAAAGAGTTAGAAATTTCTCCTTCCCCAGAGAAGCTGTTTCATACATTTTTCAATCTTTAAGCGAAATGAAAAAGTTTGATGAAACAGCCCCTATTTGGCCTCCCCTGATGAGCCTCCAGTCAAGATTTTCCTGAAGTATATAAATTCTTAATTTGCTGTAGATAATGTGTACCAGGTGATAGTACCAGGAGCACAAGTGGAAATTAAAGAACAGCAGTCTTAGAACAGACATTATTGAGCACTTTTTCATGAAGAGAAACATCAGTGTGTTGACTTAAGGCCAGTCTGTCAAGGCAAGAGAAGCCAATTGAGGTCATACAGCATGACTTTAAATATCTGCCTTCTGGAGCAGGTCAGCCACGCAGGTGTGTATGGGACAGAGTGTGAAACTCCATTTAGCTGGATCACAATGTGGAGTAAAATACCCTTATGATAAAAGAATAAAATATGTTGTATCACATCTACAAAGCAATGTTGCTCCTCAGAAGTGGGCAGGTAACCTGTTGTGGTTCTCCATGGGTGACAGAAATGTCTTGTTCATCTGAAGCACTGTGTGTGTTTCTAATACAAAGATTTTCAGGGATACAGAATGTGATTTGTACATTGAATTTGTTTAGTTAGCCATGTCAAAAGCCTAAAATATGGGTTCTTATAATCTCCCTTCTCCACTGTTGATGGCACTTAGGTGTTAAACAGCAATGTTGGTATATTGGAAAAATCCAAGATTTCCAAGAGTTTTTAATCTCTGGTTTCGGAGAGAGGTCTGTACAGCTTTTCCAGAACAGGAAATGGCCTAGAATGTGATATGTTTCATGAATGACTGAAAAAGCAGAAAAGTACATAAGAAAATAATAATGAAACCCTTCTTATATAGAGAGGTTAATTAACAGCACTTACGTGGCTTTGCACAAGGTTCTATTGCATCATCTCTCTTTCATAAATGAGGACATGTGGTTAGATTTAGAACAAGATTAATATTTTTTTCTTATATATTTAGGGAAAGTAATAATTATTTTCAGTTTAATTTTTCATTTTCTTACGGCATAAATGTTTCTATAGAGGACCAAGCACTATATTCATTCTGAAATATTTTATCTGAAACAAAACATAGTAATTATTTTGTGTGGGCACTTACTGAAACTGCATCTTGAAAAAGAAAACTGGATTTTCTAACTTGCTTTGAAAACAAATGCTCCAGCTTTCAGGATAACTGTTATATTTTGAGTCTAGCTTCCCAAGGAAGGTCTTTTTCTATGGCTTGTAATATGTGTGCCCTCCTGTACTTTGTCCTCAATCACTTTTGAACTGTGCATTTTTCAGCTGAGAAAATTTGACTGATCTACCTGCAATATATCAGTCAATTGGGGAAATATGATCCTTGTTTTTATGTTTGGCAAAATAATGGCCGCCATTGAAACCTATGCCTGCTTGTTCCAACATCTTCCTTATGCTGCGGCTGAAATTAATCTTAAAACAATCTCTCCTATTTCCAAATGAAAATAAAATCTTCATATTCTGCAAAATGCAGCTATTGATCTGGCTTTAACCAGAGAAATCCTTTTGAAATGAACTCCCAATAAAGCAATAAAACTTACTGCTTTAAAAAGCTTAGAGTGCAAAACTTACTTGACAATGCAATAAAATATTATCTCAATCATGGAACAGATTTGAGGGTACTTGTTAAATGAGTCAGTGTTTCCTCTTTCCAAAAACTCCAGTGCCAATTTAGATGCAAGCTTGTTCAAAAAAATACAATTTTGGTGCAAAGTTATCCTTCTGAGAAGGTTCCAGCAGGGCCTGTAGAGGTCATTATTCTTTCCGGGCTACCAGTAATTTCTACTGCAGCTTCTCATGATGGCAGAAAGCTTCAGTAGTAGAAAAAAATAGTGGATGGACTGATGTTGAATTTACTTTTAAAATGTATGTTAGTAACTTTGAAGTGATTGCTCTGAAAAAATGTAGTTTGTCAACAATATACTTGCATGTTAAGGAGAAACGTCCCGGTATTAGAAAACTTATTACTGTCATCTGGATTTTTAAAATAAAATATTCATAAAGCCAGATCTGAATTTTAAAAAGAAAAATAGCCTTTAAATTCTCAAGTAATATATTCTTCCATCTCATTAAAAAAAACCTGAAATCTATCCTGGATCTTATGTGCTCTTCCTCATTACAAGACTATTTATATAAGTCTGATAGACATAATCTCTTCTTGGGCTTATAGCCCTTGAAAATAATTTAAAATACTTCCCTACTATTTTAGCCTGTATATCTAATTTTTCATTATTTATGACATACAACAGCTTGACTCTCAAGGTCATACTCCAAAGGAGTCAAAGCACATTTTTTTTTAGGTTTCGTTTTATCTCAGATTTCCAGTCAGCAAAAAGAAAAACCACCACAGAAAATACAATGTAGGCAATCAAGAATATAATATGGTTTCAGTAAATGCTTTTCAAGGGTGGAGAGTTACTGAGGAGGTTTTTAGCTAACATTTTAATGGTACATTTAGCTAATGCCAAGTTGCAGCAGGGCTCAAGTGAAAGTCCATGTGATATGCATGTAACTACCCCAGAAATTAATTCTGACCGTTGTTTATTGAAAAAATACTCTAAGACAAAAGGGGAGCTTGAAGCTTTCCCTACTTTGTATTCTGAATCTTGCTTTCCTGGGTAGTGTGCCCAGGCATTAATCCCAGGAAAGGTTTCATATCAGTGCATTATTCCAGGAGAGCAGAGCAAGGCTTATGGTGAGCAAGGCAGGCAAAGCTTATCCTGCAGTCACTGTCAGTTGTCAAATGTTTACAATAGTGCACCAGATTTTAACCCTGTTGACAGTTTGAACCTGCAGGCAGTTGCTTACTATTCTGTGACAGGTGGAGGACAGAGGACTCGAAGCCCAGTGTATGGTAAGGGCTGGCTTTTGAGAAACAGCTCTACACTTTCCATCCCCTCTCTGTCTTCTCTTAAAGGCAGAATTTAGTAGAGAAAGAACTATGTAACATTCTATGGAGCTGTGGAAATGTCTACCAGAAATGTAAGCATATGAGATAGGTTTTGCTCTTGATGCATGCTAAGGGTTTCTTCAGCCAAGGTGGAACTGGAGCATTTCAGAACATAACCACATCTGCAGCTGTTGTTCAGACTGTTCAATCCAGAGGGTTATACAGTTTTCCTGGAGTATACTCCAGACTCCATGCATTTCTTTGATAACCAGACCAAGACACATTTCATTGCACACCAGAAACAGGCACTTGTGTTGCCTGCATGACCTCTCAGAGCAGGATGGTGACACTCCTTCCAGGTCCCTCTGACCCTGTCACTGCTTGCCAGATGTATGGGCTTCCATTCAGAGCAGATTTTATACTACGTTCGTACAGTGAAGTCAAACATAGTGACTGATGGTCTAAGTGCTGCCATTGCACAAATAATAAAAAAAGTGGTAATAGAAAGGGGGAAGCATCACACTTGACTTCAGCAGTCTCCAATGAACAGGAACTTGTTAGACATTGTTCTTCCACGGCCCTAACGTGGATAAGGCTGCATGTCACTCTATACCCAACGAAGATAATATTGGTAGCAATGTGCCAGACAAAAAGGCCATCCTAATCTTAGACATTAGAGATTGGTTTAAACCTTAGGTGTAGCAAATGGTATGATTTCTAAACCAATTAATTAAATAAATAAAATCAGATGTTCTCATACCTATAAATACCCCATTACTCTCTTCCTGGTACAATTTTATGCTAGCATAAGAATGTGTTGTGGACTGCTGGCAAAAATGCTAAATATTCAAAAGTACCTGATTTTATATTTATGGCTTAGAACACTCAATGATTTATTCCATCTATTATCCACTTAAAGGCTTCATCATTTATTTGTTTCTTCCTAGTCTGAGAAGGACACAAGAATGGTACCATGTAAAGAAGAATGCTCTTCCTTTATCTTAGAGGATAAAGGAAGCTTAAATAGAGGCCTGACCTGTGTCTGCAGAGCTGAGCCAAAGTGTTCTCTTGCTGAACACAGGCCTGTAGCAATCCTAATGACTTGTATCATGGGTACCCAGTGGAAATTAGATGAGAATTTGGCCATTGTGTCTGAGGGCCTCACATCTATCTTGTCTGATAATGTTATTACTCTAATACAAGGGGTATATTGCAGTTCAACACTTCATCTTCAGGAAGAGTCCCACAACACTTCGCAGCATACTTATGCTCTACTGCTGCCCATAATTCACCGGTGTCCTACTAAACACCTGGTAATGGGATCACTTTGAATTTAAATTTGAAACAGGTTCTTTTGCTACTCAACAGTACTAACCCAGCATATGGGAAAGAAAACAAATACATCTTATGTGAGAAAAACAAAGCATATGGGGCGAGGACAACTTTATAGGGACATCAAGCTCAGTGATTCTCCAACAATTCATCCCCCTGTCTGCTTCAAAATCTATTTTTGGTGTATTACATATGTGTCTCAGGTGAATGAGAATACTCTGGTGAGTTCCACCCAAAGGTTGTAGTTCCCATGACATGTACTGTACATACTTCTAGTTAGAAATATGTCCAAGTTTCTCCCTACAGAATGCCTAGTTGTCATTAACTGGGATTCCCTGTGTTTTGTGTATTTTTTTGTTGTTTGTTTAAAAGCAACACTTTTTAGCAGTAGGCTAAATCCTGTAGTCATTGAGCATCCTTTATGTTTGCAATAGCCAATTCTTATGTATCTTCCCTTAAAACATCACATAATTCCTCAGCTTCATCTGTGCTGTGTGTACAAGTCCTGCTGACCAGATAGTTACTGATTTCAGTGTGACACCACTTTAATGATTTCCTTCATTTCTCCCTCCCTGTGACATACCATTGGTAAGAGATCCTGAGTTTACAAAACAGGCTACTGCCAGCATTGTGTTGTATGCACAGCACTTGTACAAACACTGTCAGCTAAACCCCTGCTTGTCTTCTTTGGACTTGCACAGGGACTGGGGAACTGGCAGCCTCAGAAGCCTTGTTTCCTGTTCATCTCTTTTGCCAGATCTTGCTCTGAAACATCTGTCAGGGGTTCAACAGTCTCCCTTGTTGTGTATCCCTACATCTTCCGCTTGTGAGAGAATTCACACCACTTCCTAAGAGTCACAAGTTTTCTGCAGTCCCAGAATGTGCAATGCTAGACCAAAAGACCATTTAGACTGAGGCTGCTGTGGGACTGTAATGTCAGATCAACATCTGGGGAAGAGACCCCCTAATTAAGGATAGAAATACCTTCCAGGAACTGTATGTCAGCAGAGAGCACCTTTTCTGTCTAGGGGAGCAGGGTAGGATGCCAGGAGGTGCTGTTAACAGGTCCTTGTTTGGCAGTGCATACTTTATACCATCTGTACACTGTAATGAAATGCCATTCAGAGCATGGAACCGTCTGTGGAAAGCTGTCCAGGTGATGGCAGAGGGAAGCTCTGCAGAGGAGACTAGGATGGTTGTTTATGATGATAAAATTACTATACTGAGGGTTGTTCAAAACGTGTTTATATAATGCCTCTTCGTAAAAATTAATGTAACCCTGGGTACTCATTAGCTGTCTGAACATCTGCCCTATGGCTGGGTCAGGACAAAGTCACAGATCACAGAATATTAGGGGTTGGAAGGGACCTAGAAGTTCATCTAATCCATCTGCCAGAGCAGAATAACCTAAACTAAGTCACTTAGGAATGCATCCAAGCAGGTCTTGAATGTCTCCAGAGAAGGAGACTCCACAACCTCCCTGGGCAGCCCATTCCAGAGCTCTGTCACCCTCACTGTGAAAAAGTTTTTCCTTGTGCTTACCCTAAACCTCTTGTGCTCCAACTTACTCCCATTGCCTCTTGTCCTAACACTGGATGTAATTGAGAAGAGTCTGGCTTCATCCTCCCTACACTCACCCTTAATATATTTATAGACAAGTCCCTGATACTGGAAGCAGAACAGACTCACTGAAAACTGCTGTTCCCATCACCTGGGTAGCTCCCACTTGTGTCTGGACTTTTCAGCCTAGTTGGGGTGCTTCAGGTCTGACTTCAGAAGCTTTATATTTCTGCAGAGGTCTATTTACCTTCACTAACAGATCTTTATTCTAATGCACAAATGTAAATACTTTGTACTGTATGGCATCTCCCACAAGGAAACTTCAAGGCAACTTAGAAACATTAGTTAACTGAAAAAAGAAGGTAACAAGATAGATGGAAAACACAAGGCTGTTGTCATTCATTTACCTTGCCAAAGTCAAATGGGAAATGAATGCCAGGATTAAAGCAGGATGGAGGGCCAGCTGCTAGCCCTGTCTCCAGTACCAGCTCTGGCTCTTAACTGCCTGCTAACAGCATGTCAAGCCCAGGCTGGCTGTGTGATCTTTTCAGTGGTGTTGATAGGTTTCTTTACCACAGGTAGCAAAGGTATGGTGTTCTGTCATGTCAGAATGTCAGATTCAAAGTGTGCTCGGATGTGATTTTCACTGGCAGCTTTTGCAAACAAGGCAGTAGTGAGACACAGTCCATTGCCATTGCAGTACTTGTGGTGATGTGCTTACCACAAGAAGATTGGCCTTCTCCTAAGTAAAGGTTTTGTTGACCAGACATTGTCCATCCTGGTAGTGGTTGAGTCCCACTGAAACTTGAAATTGAAAATTAATGGAAAATTGAGAACCTTACTTAAAATAGCATTTTAAAGAGGAAAAAAGAGTTTCAATCATTTGCAGTAAGAACTGTGACAGGGAAAAAAAGAGGTCACCCTGAAAAAGTTAAGGACTTTTAAGCAGGGTTTAATTTGTACAAAAAGATCTGCAATGCACCTTGAGGCAACAGAGCCATAAATCATCCCTTTCAAGGGCTCATTTATCACCACTATTCACCCCAGGATTTGGGAAGGAGGTAAAAGCATTCCAGCTGTTTCACGCAGCAGAATGTCATTGATAAGCACAAGCCTCCAAAGTAAACAATAAAATATCAATTATAAGTATGTTTGTAAGGAGGCTGCATAGAATTAGGTTTACTGCACATTGCAGAGTTGTCTAGACAGTGTCTCCTTCCTCACTGGTGACATTGACTCCTCCATAATGGAGCAGTTCTTGCAGTCAAAAAACAGGTGACCCAGACTTTACACCCCCTTTCTTCTCAGTAGCAGGTGGGCAAGGAGTCAGCAAGTCTTGAGCAAGGAACCGGTCACGCTGTCCTGCTGTCCTTGCCACGTACCTGGTAGTGCAGTCAGAGGCAATGTTACACTCACAGTTGTTTGCCATCACAGAGACCTTTCTTTTTCGAAGCCTAACAGTGTCTTAACAACCCCATGTCTCCTTCCCAGGGAGGGAACAATACTGAAATTAATTCAAAGTTTGAACCTCCAAATAGGCAAAGTACCTTCTGGTCACTCAGGTGAGGCAGTGCTGATTTTGTTGCCCTTGCAGACACCAGCTGACATAGAAGTGTACATGGTATGCTGGTGTTGAGCTGGTCTCCACCTTGCTTTAGCAGCAGTGGGCTCAGGGAGCTCCCCAGGGCAGGAGGAGCTGGGGGTCACCATGCTACCAGATGTGCCCATAAACCTCCTGCTCCCTGCTGACTGTGCTGCATGACAGTTGGCCATTAATCACCTGCAGAGCTGCTGCTGCTGTTGTCACAGAGAGAGCAAAGAGGTATTTTGAATCCACTTTGTGGTGCACAGTAGTTAACACAGGGGAGTGGGACATCTCTCTATATTAATTTTCCAAAAGTATTGTAAAGAACTATAGCAATATAATGAATATCAAAGATTTTAATCACCTCTTGTATGGCTAAATCACAGTGTAATGCCTTGAGGTTCCACATGTCCGTTGATTTGTAAAGCACCCAGCACAGTAAAATCTCACTTCTATCTCAACAACAATAATAAAATGAGAGTATAGATTGTTATAATAGTTCGTGATGTTTTCTTCAGCAAAGGCTTTTTATGTTTATCCAAGGTATGAGTTGCCACTGCATGCTAAAAACTCATGTAAATTCCTTCAATTCTGATTTGTAACACTAGGTAAACAAGGTGGATAAGAGAAAGTGTCTGGTGAGGTGGAAAGGTTTAACAGGAGTACGATTGCAGTGGTGGCTGTAGGAAGTTAAGGTGCTTGCAGTGTTTAGTGCCTGGAGGTCTCTGTTAAGCTGAGTCCTGTAGCAGACCACACTGCAGGCAGGCCCAAGACAGTAGTCCCAGCACTATAGCACTGAATGTGGAGAAAGGACTTATCCTAAACAGCTTCTGGCTGTACTGAGCACAAGAGCATGCTACTGTCCCAGTGACAGTTTGGGGATGACTGTGTGGAGCCTTCCAGCCGCCCAGCTCCCAGGTGTCTATGGATCAAGTACGCCTCAGCCTTTAGATACAGACTGGGATAAGGGCTGTTCCCTGGCTGCTGCAGTTGCAGGGGATTTGAATGTGGACTGGCCAACCACTGAGATGTATTAGGGCTTCCTATGTTTTTTTGATGGGAGGTGGTACAGGGTATCCTAAGCCCAGACCCTCCCCAGACCCATGCTTGCATGAAGAAACACTGTTCTAGACATATGCACTTCATGGGGAAGGGTGGTGGTGGGGACATGTGCCAGGCTTTTCTGCAGTCTGATTTCCACCTGGAAGACAGAAGAGTGAACAGCCTTTCAGGGCCACCTTTCCTCCCTGGAGCTTCTCCTAAAAGCCAACCTTTTTGACACCACACTGTGTCAAGCATGCAGCCACAACCTGTCCCTGATGGTTTGAAGGCATCTATAAATAATATTCAGCTCAAATCAGCAGTGACCCACACCAGAGGGTCTCAAACTGCCCATTTAAAAGATAGTAGCATCTTTAGCCAAGAGAACAAATGTTCTTGGGCATCCCTTCTGAAGAGGTTTGCCTCATGCTGCTCTCCTGCTGCGAGTGATGTACACCCAGTGTAGTACAACAACAACAGTTGTCTGAATGGATGCTGGTGCAATACAGCAGACTGTAAACCCAAGGAAATACCCAAGGTCAAAGTCAGTTTAGTTGAAGAAGAGGTTAGTTGAAGAAGGTTATTTATCATCAATAGCTAATAAGAGTTTCCTTAGTATCTATTTGCTCTGGGTGAATTCAGGCCACAAATCATGGATGATTTCTTAATTGCAAAGAGTTACAATAAAAAAATTACAGTAGTTTGTCTTTAATTGCTTGCAAAAATTCATGAATATTGTTAAGCAGCATCATTTTTCAAAATGCTTTTGGATGTTATTAGATCTTATTGTATTGTAGCACTATTTATGTTTTGCTAGCAGTCTAGTTACTGCGTTATTAGTTAAGCTCATTAGTCTACGTGACTGAAGGCAGACTCCTGCACTACAAAAAACTCCTCTGTCTCTGCAGCTAACCAGCTTGTTGCAGTCCTGCTTGTCTTGGGTGCCTTCTGCTGGCCAAATCAGCCTATTTTCAAGGCCCTTGGTTTATGGTAGGACTGAAAAACATAGGAAAATCAGGGGAATTAGTGGGTTTTCTACTATCATGGTTCCAGCCAAGTTCAGATGAGGTCAGGGCTGCTTTGTGCCAGGTGTCCACCTGCACCATGCAAGACTGTGCTGCTTAAATAAACGCCTTGGAGAAGAATTAAACTCCCTGTTCATATAGGAAAGGGAGAAGCTGTAAAGTGATCACTTGGGCAGGAGGCTGCTAAGGCTGTGCGCCCCTGTGCCTGTAAACAACTGCTGCTTTGTGAGTGCATGGACCAGCACACCCTTCAGTGCTGGTCCATGCAGCCATCTGAAATGTGATGTAAATTACATCCTCTGCACTGTGGTCCCTGAGAGGTGTTGAAGTTCACATGCCAGCGCTTCACCTTTGGGCCACCCAGCAGCAACTCACTGCAGACTCTGTAATACAACTATATTTCTAGCACCAAATTTGTCTGACAGAGACAGAGCAGTTTTTTACCTTATGTAGAGAGGCTGGAATTATTGCCCTTCAGCTCAGTAAAACTCCGTCCCACCAGTTGCATTACTTCATTACAAACAACTGCTGCAGTTCAAACTGATCAAGAATGAAACATACCTAATTTTTAAAGACTTCTAAACCTTGAGGGCAAGTGCATTTGATGGTGTTTTACTAATTTATCAATGTGTTGTGAAAACTTTTCTGTAGCAGCCATCAGTCCTTCTAGAAAGCACAAGATGCGTGACCACACTGTTTAGCTAACTTGAGTAAATAATAAATATTAACACAGCAGAGTTCAATATTTTGAGACATTATACTCAGAAAGGATTAGGTAATTTCAGGGAAAACAGCCTGTTTAAATATATCTAATGCACGAGAGCTAAGCGCCTTGATGACTTCCATCCGTTTCAGCAAGATAGAAAAGTCTCCAGGCTCAGAGCTGCCCATGGGCAGGCACATATGGACCAGGCACAAGGAGAGCCTGGGGCTTCATTAGCCCCCCAAACATGTGCTGGGCCCATGGCTGCTCACAACTGTGCATCTTCACCATTCTCTTGATAATCACAGACTTAGCTTAAAGAGTGTGCATATATCGTATATCCTTTTTAAGAGGAGTCCCTGTGTTGATTTCAGGGGTATTTTTCTTTCTGCTTTGTCCATAATGTTTTTTTTTTTCTTTTCAGGAAAATCGATTCTAACAGTTATTTCTAAGGAATCTATTTCTGCTCTATCAAATAATTGCCCTTTTCCTCATTGTTTCTCAGACTCTTATTTGGTTTGCAGTTGGACAGTCCCAGTCAGTAGGCCAGGTTCCGTCCTGCTGTGAACCATAAGGCAAGATCATAAATACTGATTCTTCTGTGTCTATGCCACCAAATCACTTCTGCTTGAGTGGTAGGGTCTCAGCACCTCACAGAATTTGGCTGGGAGGTTACATGGGCTATTTGTCAGTATGGAATTTTAGATTAGATATTTAAATTAATTGCTTTCCAACTTTTAGGAGGCGAAATGGAAAACAAACCACTCCAACATTCTCCTTGTCCTCGTCCTTAAACAATGTCTTCAGTATTGCCTCCAAAACCAACCTGAGCCTGTATCCACACAGCGTTAGTTCCTAGCAGACATGAACATCTAAGAGGCAAGAAATTGAGACAGTATTATGGGACTTCTTCACTTGCTTATTAAAGAGAGCTGTGCTAATTTGTTCAAGCAAGGTGGAAGCCCAGATAGCCCCAACTGAGCCAAGGTAAAAATTGTACTGTTGTGACTGATAAAAAGGCTGTGTAAATTCTCCTTTTTTTCCCATCTGGATTCCCCTATACTGGGGCTTCCCAGCCTACTGTTCTCACTTGGGATGTAATTTGTCCTTTACAAAAGGCTCCCACTGTCTGAACTCCTACACAGGATTGGATTTGAGCCTTGTTGAACCCTAATCACTACCTAATGCTCCAGATCTGGGGCTTTTTCTGACTGGTCTGGAAGCTGTGCTGAGCTGTGCACTGGTGATTTTCTCTAGCTCAGGAAACTCCCCACAAATGTTTCCTGCCTTGCCAATGAGCCCTAATTTTCTGAAGGCTAAAGGCCAGAACATCCTTATCCCAGCAGGTTAGTCAACTTCCTGCAGGTCCTGATGCTCTGCTACAGTCTGTCATCTTCATTGTTCCCCTCTTCCTGTCACTCTCAGGCTGAAAGTTATTGATTGTTCTGCCAGGGGTTGCTAAACCAGAAAATTTTGATATCTCAAATGAGTATCACAATTTATTTACTGAACAGCACTCAGATTACCCAGAACATTTTTCTGTTATATGTGAGCAAGAGTGACTGTTGTCANACCAACCTGAGCCTGTATCCACACAGCGTTAGTTCCTAGCAGACATGAACATCTAAGAGGCAAGAAATTGAGACAGTATTATGGGACTTCTTCACTTGCTTATTAAAGAGAGCTGTGCTAATTTGTTCAAGCAAGGTGGAAGCCCAGATAGCCCCAACTGAGCCAAGGTAAAAATTGTACTGTTGTGACTGATAAAAAGGCTGTGTAAATTCTCCTTTTTTTCCCATCTGGATTCCCCTATACTGGGGCTTCCCAGCCTACTGTTCTCACTTGGGATGTAATTTGTCCTTTACAAAAGGCTCCCACTGTCTGAACTCCTACACAGGATTGGATTTGAGCCTTGTTGAACCCTAATCACTACCTAATGCTCCAGATCTGGGGCTTTTTCTGACTGGTCTGGAAGCTGTGCTGAGCTGTGCACTGGTGATTTTCTCTAGCTCAGGAAACTCCCCACAAATGTTTCCTGCCTTGCCAATGAGCCCTAATTTTCTGAAGGCTAAAGGCCAGAACATCCTTATCCCAGCAGGTTAGTCAACTTCCTGCAGGTCCTGATGCTCTGCTACAGTCTGTCATCTTCATTGTTCCCCTCTTCCTGTCACTCTCAGGCTGAAAGTTATTGATTGTTCTGCCAGGGGTTGCTAAACCAGAAAATTTTGATATCTCAAATGAGTATCACAATTTATTTACTGAACAGCACTCAGATTACCCAGAACATTTTTCTGTTATATGTGAGCAAGAGTGACTGTTGTCAGGCCTGAAAGCAAATTGAGAAAAATAATAATTCTTTATCTCACCTGATAGAGGCTATGGCCAAATTAAACATGACCTTCATTACTAAGCAGGGCTTAGAGCAGTCTGTTCCAGTAGTATCCTCTGTGATTCCGTATTTTTTCAGTTCTGGAGAATAGCCACGTTACAATGGGGTAAGTGTTAAACTGAAATAGTAGTGCCCTTTGCACAGAGATACCCGTCCCTATGCCTCCTATCACCTTTGCTGCCTTTTGCAAGGCAAAGCACAAACAGTCATCTCTGCGGGGTCCAGGGCATGTCTGCAGGATCCCATGGCTCTGGGGAATGCTGTGTGAAGCATCATCTGAATACCGGAATCCAGGCATAGCAAGTCAAATTTTGGGGCTTCTGATGATACCCAAAGTTGCTTTTGTAAAGCTTCTCTGAATAGGATCAACTGATTTGTTGCAGTGGGAAAAGTTGGAGACATGGCTTTTGTTCTACCTCCTCACTGGCCTCCCCTAACTTCGTTGACTGGGACAGCAGGAGCTATCAGTGCTAACCTAGCCTTGGCTCTTGGCTTGAAGCAGTGACTGCTTTATGGACTTGTCTGAAGGTGCATTAACATCTGCTTTCTAATTTCCCAGCTGCATTCTCTACAATCAGTAACATGTAATAAGCAATTCCAAAGCAAAAAGATCACTGTGTTAAAAATACCAGTGCTTGGTTTGGGGGCAAAGAAACAATTTGCTCATTTATTTTTAAAACATAAAAATAGTTTTTAGAATCTTGACTTAAGTGGTGACTTTCTGAATATATTCCACAAATCACAGCAAAGATCTTGGGTGTTTGACAAATAATTCCAAGATGAATACAGATATATATCCCTGAGTGAAAGGACTGTAATCAATCCCTAATCTTCCAGAGAACCAGTTTGATTTTACCTTACAGCACTGTGAAAGATGATCTGCTTTTATGTTACTAGTAAAGCAGCAGCAAAAAACATTTCCTTTTTTTTTTTTGTATTATTCAGTTTTTAGTATAGCTAGCCCACAGTTCCTCTAAGCCAGATTCAGAGCCTTTTGTTGAATACACGAGGCTTTGGATCAAGCCCTTGGATACCTTCCCACTAATAAATTATACATAATGAAGTGGGTGACAGCTCTCAAGTCTACAGGTCTCTGAAATTCCTGGAATCCCAGCAGTTAAGCATAGTACTGAAAATACACCTGAAAATGAGTGAAAGTAGGCAGAGAACGGGCAACTGGGAAGCAATAGCCATTTAAACGTCCACTCTCAAGAACTTTGTGTCTCTTTCCACAGAGGATAGCTGCCCTGTTCTTTCATTCTTCTCAAGTTGTTTACAACCCATTTAATTGGCTGCCAGTGGCTCTAGCTTTTATACCTGCCGAGTCAACCAAGACAAATTGTTTACATGCAGCCTGTTTATGCATCATCCAAGAGAGATTTAGAACTGAACAAAACGAAAACCCTTATCTGAGACACGTACAGAGTCCCTTCGTGTAGTCTGAGACCATCAGGTCCACCCAAGGTTGGGCACCTTGACGAGGGTGCAATCACTGTGGAGTTGCCATGGTTTGCGCTGTTTCTGGTGTGTACCGATGCATGCTCCTACTGCTCTGGCAGGATGGCCATGCTCTTTGCTTGGCAGCACAGCAGAGGGTGATGGATTTCTTGTGAGTCTTTGTCACAGCACTGTTTTGCCACTGGGCTAACCCAAGGCAAACTACTTCCTTCATTAGCTATCTAATTAAAATGAGAGACTGTAACATACCATTATGGACAAAAATAGTAACAAAAATGTAACAGGCAGCTCTGTGAGCAGAGGTTTTTTAAAATTCCAGCATATTCTACCTTATGAACTTCACTAATAATGCACCAAGAGATTTAACATATCTTCTGATGAGGCACACTGTGATGAGCAAAAATTTAAAAAAATTAGTAGAAATCTTATGTATTGGCTTACTGATATATAAGGGTATATGCTATTTTTACCTATTTTATTAACAGATTATTAAAAGCTTTTTACAATAGTTCTCTGGAGGATCTGAGAAAAATAGCTGTTAATAAATATTTTCACTCTGGTTTAGTTCTCTTCAGTTTGGATTGTGAAACTTAAGGTACACGCACAGCAAAACAGACTGAATTAATGGATCTGCATACTTATGTTCTGATCATGTAACATCCAAACTGTATGTTGAACTTTACTTCCTATCTATACCACCCTTGAAACCAATGGGATGATTCAGTGTCTTCTGTAATTGGAAATTAAGCCTACAGTGATCTAACAGCATTGCAGATACTTACGCTTTCCGTTTATTATGGTCACGGCTACTACACCATTGTGCTTAGCAATTTGCATTATTAAGAGCTTCCTGAAAGTTGTTTATCATTTAAATAGATAAGTGAAATCAGACTTAAACATAGAAAACAAAATAAAACAAAACAAAAACCTAGAAAACCCTCATCCCCCCAAAAAACCCAAAAGAAACCACCCAAAGCTAAACTGGGAGAAATGGAAAGCGTCCACTGTCAGTTAAGCTGTAGGGACAATTCCTTTGCACCAGGGCATGTGATATTTGACTGCATCTCCAGGTACTGCCCCAAGAAATACAGAAGTAATAAAAGCTGTTCTGCCTTGCAAAAAGCCTGGTCATTTATGCCATTTCTGTAGGGTTACCCACATATGCCTAAACCTGAATTTCAAAACCACGTTTTGCTGCAGTGGACTTTCCAATTTAAATGCTAGCATCTGACAGTTAAAAGAACATGGATATATCCAGTTTAGCATGCCAATTTGTATGGAAACAGGAATATAATATTATAGAACAGTTAGATAAGCAGATGTATTTTCTTTCAATGTAAATGTCCGGATTTGGGTCTGAGAACAAACAAGGGGAAGTTACTCTCTTGAGAAAACTGTAAGTGACTGAACACAGGGTTTTCAATCAAAAGTGGTGGTATCTCCAGTGCAAATTACACCCTTGACACTGCACCAGGGGAATTTTAGTGGAAAACCTGAGATTATGCATTCATATTTCCAGCAGATTGGGAATTTGCATAACCCCTCCATAAACCACCAAAAATCTAATAAGGAGTTGAATCAGCTGTGGCCACTATATCACTGTGTCTGAAAATACAGCTCTATTGTGCCTTGACCTTTTCTGTTTGGAATTTCTATTTGCCAACCCCTCTTCTATCTGTTTACAGAACCAGTCTCTCTGGGAAACATAAATAAATAAATCTTTTCTCCCATGCATGTTCATGACATCAAATGATGTAATAAAATGAAATCTCTCTCCCCTTTCAATATTTATTCTGGGGATTTATTGTTTTCCCTCCTTTTCAGACTTCAAGGTTTTCTTCTGATAGATCACCTCGCTCTGGAGCATTTCTCATACTCCCTGTGCAGTACTTCTCAAGCTATTATTTTAAAATGTAGTTGGAGCTGCTTTAAGCTGAAGACAGTGCAGAGTTTTTCATTTTTCTTTCTAGCTGGGCTGGACCTGGTCCATGAAAATTTCAACTCCAGTTTTAATCAAAATATGGTTGACATTTAATAGTGATATCAGTAAACACCTGAAGATCAAAAACCTTCTGTATGTTTACAGGTGGGCTCTGTTCCCACACGATTCTGTCAGTGTCATAAACATTTATGCTGCTCTGAACTGAATTCTCTGCTGATATGAATTGGAATTCACTTTGGGATAGAGATGGGCTGCTTTAGACCCTATGAGTTTCTAGTAGTGTGATGAAAAATTGTGAAGTTGAGCATTCAAGAGGAAGAGCTTTAATTTTACTTTCTGTGCTGTGAAGAGTTCCACAAAGCCATTCAAAGCTGTTACACAGTTCAGGACACGCATGTGTCAATGCAAGATGTTACTAAGGCCAAAGATCATTGAAAACATCGAACACATGGCTGGTCTCCAGTATTCACATCCTCTGCAGAAATGCTAAAATGGGTTTATGCTTGTGTAAGACTGAAGCCTGTGTATACATTCTCACTTTTAAGTGTACTTCACTGTTGCCTAATCTCGAGGGAGAATTAATTGGGAAGAATATAAAGTATCTTAAATACAGCTTAGACCTGCATAGGACTTAAATACACCAAATCCAAAAGGCAGGAGCAAAGCAGCTACCAAAGCAGGATTTCTGTAATGTTTAAGCATCAGCATTGTAATAAAGAAAAAACCCTAAGCATCGGTCGCCTAACTGCTGAGGGCATCTCAGTTCTCTTGCCCACATCATGTGCATCTTCCTCTGCTTGGCAGTGCCTAAGTTAGCTACAGCTGCTGCTAAGGGAGTGCTGCAGGTGGTATTGCCTGGACTGTTCAGCCCTACTCTTGACTCACTTTACTGCAGCTGCCAAGCCCTGAAGAGCCTGGAGATGCTTTCTGCTGCTGAGGGGCCTGGGATGGTCTCTGAGAACACCCAGGGCACAATGCTCTGTCCCCTCACTGGAGTCAGACTGTGGAACTTTCTCGTACAGCACAGGGAGAAAAAGTGACAACTATTTATTGCAGAGATTTGGGGTTTTCTTTTTCCTTTTTTTCCTCTTATGTACTCCCTGAATTTCTCACTGGCCATGCCCAATCGTACCTGTTGCTGTTGATTTTCAGCCTGTTGACGACAATGTTGCTTTTCATAGTGCACTCTGGTTGCTGAAGAGCGTGTCTAGGAAAGAGGACAGAAACTTGACTCCACATCTCTGCCAGAGAGGTTGCCCTTAGAACAATAACTACTGGAGTTCTGTTTTTAAATGTAGTCAGGGAATTTCAGGATGCCCTGAGCCATCTTACACTGACCAACTTTTTATTTTTCATAAGAAAACTATAAAGTGATTTTGCCCCATGAGTTAATTGTTTAACCATATCAAAGCTTTAAGTTTTCAACAACAGGCCCATTGTTGAGTTTGGATGTATTGAAAAAACGTTTTCAATAAAATCTACTGTCTCCCTGAGAACTTCAAGGTAACACAACAAAAGTTGCTTGACCAAGAAATAATTTGCTACTATTTAATTAGAAGGTCATACATGAGATAATCTAATTGAACTAAGTACATAGAGTGGGTGTTAATAAGAATTTAAAGCAGTGACATATATAAAGAGCTTCCATTCAGAAATGGAAGTGTATTGCATTTTATTTGTAGAACAGCTGATAAATCATAGAATCATAGA
>VYZU01040751.1:7021-22110 GCA_013401355.1 Ceyx cyanopectus | reverse complement strand
GCAGCTTTCTAACCCTCAGAGTAATGAGACAGGTAAAACTAGGCGCTGGGAATTTAACTGACTGCAATATTAATTTTGTTGCAGGACTGCAGAAAAGACTGATGTACTCACCTAAAACAAGAAAGTTTCTTGATAGTCTGAACTTGCAGCAGGGTATTTCAGCTAAATACTTTGTAAATTACTATTCCAGTTTTTCAGTGTGTTTGCACTTCCAAAAGTAATGTATACATTTATGTTTTAAGTTTGTAAGCTTCAACCACTTTCATATAAATAGATCAATGTACTAAACATAGTTTATGTGACACTAATAAACATATTTTCTTGACAAGCACGTACTGTAAACATATTTTTGCAACATTTTATGGCTGTTTTAAAGTTTGAAGGATATTTTCAGTAGAATAACCTAAAATAATCTGTTAGACAAATGTGAACTTTGAATAAATTCTGTTCTTAAAGTTTGTTGGTAGCAAATCTTAAGATCACTCTGGGCTTTTTAAATATTTTCATTATGTCTTTCTATTGATATGCTAATTGAATATCAAAGTTACCAACATAACTGCTGTGTCTTCCAGAGTTATTAGTTCTGCCCAGCACATTTATAATTTCATTGGTATATTGTTGATTAAAATGGTTACAAATTAATGCATGCATTACAATAAATTTTATTCACAGAGAATTGTAATGACAATTGCAGTCTTTCTATAAGGCTTTTCATTCAACCTTGAATAATACAACCACATTATTTAAATAAACAAATGCATTTTCAATTATAAACATTAAACTGATAAATATGGGAGAAAAGGAATATTGGTATTCCATATTTGGTTATACAAGCAGAAGGTCAAACCTTCATTATCACTGTACTCTCTTTGGGAATTTGAGAGTCTATGTTACTAGTAAGATAATTAACATTACAAAAAGATGTATGTATTTTTAAGCTGATTTTTCTTCTGACAGTTTATTTTCATACCTGACACTGAAAAATAAGTTCTGATTTATGCTTAATATTTTAACACATTTTATTATATACATTTTTGTTTTCATAATGAGACTATAACAAGATACAAATGGACAAAAAATCAATTTAAGCTTTTGAGTATTAAGACTGGACTGAGAATTAATTCAGTTTTCTGAAAACTGTATAAATATTTTAAACAGTCATTAATGAAACTGTTTTTGAAAGTCTTAGGAGCATAGTGGAAACAGAAAATTAATTTCTTCCTATAGCAGCTTTAATTCTCCAGACTTTTGCACTTCTCCAGGTGTTGTTTTTCTTGCAGATCTTTATGCCTTTGTTTACTCTGCATTTTCAGCCTGTATTTAAATGGTTGTTGTTGCTTAAGTGCTCAAGTTAACAAACACCTGACAGCTGTACAGTAGGTATTGCAACCCCCTTGAGTGCCCAGAAACAAATCGTGTAGTGCACATCCATCAAACTGGCACCTGAAGAACCCTGGGAAGGATTCTGTGTCTTAATGAAACTTTGACAACAGTGGAAGTGCCTTCAGAGATTTGTCCCCAAGTATCACATGGGAAAAGTTAACAGATTGATTCCTTTTCTAATTTATCATTTGTCAGGCCTTCAGGTATATATACTTTAATCCTGAATTTTTCATTGTCTGATATTCTGGACCTAATTTCCACAATGTGTTATGTCAAAACAAGAATAAATCATTACATAGGAGGAGAAATATGTTTTTGTTGGAAAAATATAAGACAGTAGGCTTTTTAATTTTTGTTTGTTGTTTTTAATACAGGTAGCTATGGCTACTTAATATTACAAATTATATATTTTTAAAGTAAATATGATGGTTTAAGTAAAATTTCATACATTGATTGCTAATTTTGTTTTTTCTACTGTTTTTTTCAAATGTTTTAAAATTTATGTAATCTACAAGTTTGGATTAATTCTTTTAAAAAATCATCTTATGACACTATAGTTCATTATGACACACATTTACAAGGAACAAGAGTTCTGAAAAGAGCTGAAAATATCTCCAGTCTAGCAAAAAGCCTGAGTCCTGACAAACTAAAAAGCAAAATAACTTTAAGGTTTTATTTTGAAAATAATTAAATATAAGCAACTTCTGAAAGAAAAGAGAGAAAATTTTCTTATTATCCCATCATTTTCCAAATTATAAGAGTAGATGATATGGTGGGTAAATATGGCATGGCACAGCAGTTTGCATGGCAGTTCATATGAGAGGGTGTGCAGGCAAGGCCCTGCATCCTGACTGTAGTTCCACAGCCCAAGGAGCTTTGCTAGATCTCTGCCAAAGTGGTGAGTTAAAACTAATGCTCCTATAGGGAAAGCCCCTGAAACTAATGTTCCTACAGGAAAAGCCCCTGATAATTCTGATGTATTCAAGAGAGTTATGGTCAGTGAAGCAGACTGGCTGGAGGCCTGTCACTAGTGGCGTCCCCCAAAGGTCTGTACTTGGTTCAATATTATTCAATATATTTATCAATGACCTGGACGAAGGGATAGAGAGCACCCTCACCAAGATGATTAAGGGAATGGAGCATCTCCCTTATGAGGAGAGGCTGAGAGAGCTGGGGCTCTTTAGCCTGGAGGAGAATGAGGAGGGACCTCATAAATGTCTATCAATATGTTAAAGGTGAGTGTATGAAAGAACTTTTTCTCAGTGAGGGTGCCAGAGCTCTGGAACAGGCTGCCCAGGGGGGTAGCCTTTCTATATATCTATGAATCTATGAATCTATGAATCTATGTATGGATGATGGAACCAGACTCTTCTCAGTGTCATCCAATGACAGGACAAGAGGCAATGGGAGTCAGTTGGAGCACAAGAGGTTGAGGGTAAACACAAGGAAAAACTTTTTGGCAGTGAGGGTGCCAGAGCTCTGGAACAGGCTGCCCAGGGAGGTTGTGGAGTCTCCATCTCTGGAGACATTCCAGACCTGCCTGGATCTGTTCCTGGGTGGCTTAGTCTAGGTGATCCTGCCCTGGCAGGGGGGTTGGACTAGATGACCTTCTAGGTCCCTTCCAACCCCTAACATTCTGTGATTTTAACATTCTGTGATTTCCTCCTCTGTTTTTCTTCTCACTGCCTAATTTTCCATAATGTTCTCCTAGGGATTTTCTCCTTGTTATTCTCATCTCTGCTTTTCCTCTTTCTGTTCACTTTTCTGCACTGCTTCTCATTTTTCTGTTTCCCATTTGAGTCAGTTTTCCCTGTATTTTCTGTTGCTGTTTTTCATCCTCCACTCTGTCTTCAGTTCTAGCTTGTATTCCCTTCCATTTCATTGTCACAATATCTTCAGTATGTCATTCTTTAAATTAGTCTCTTGTTTCTTCTTTTTTTATTTCCTATATTACATAAACTGCACTTTCCTACCCTTATCCATAAGTATCCTCTGTATCTAGTCTCAGTGAAGGTTTTCTTTTGTTTCTCCTTTTTTACTCTGCTTCAAAGTCAGTCCCTGTAAACACTGCAAATGCCATGAATACCAATTTTAGATGCAATCTCATCATTTTCAGAAGCAATCCCAGCATGCAGGTTTCCCATGCATAGTTATGTGTCTTTGTCCAAGATACACACATGATTATATGTCTCTTTCTATGGTGCTGTCCCATTTCTATGGTAACACTGCATATCTACCACTTGTATGTGATGGAGATTCTGGCAAGTGTGCCCCTTTAGTAGATCAAAGCACCTATAATACATAGAATAACACTTCCATTTATTCTGTAAACCAGATGGAATTAAAACAACATTTTCATTGCCCCCCCCCTTTTTTTTTACACAATCTGCTTGAATATGATCAAAGAGCAGAATAAACAAATTTTATATCCTTTTTTTTTATTATAAATAATATTTCTTTCTCCTCAGGAAAGTTCTTGGATAACAGTACTTCTAATCTGTGATTACTGGTGACATTTTTCTAATCCCTGACTAGCTGGTAAAGCAAGACTTCCCCTGGAAGTGGGAATGTAATGTTTTAAGTAATGCCAGAAGTACAATTGCAGTCTGTCTTCTAGACTCTTAAGCCAGACTTCAAAACATTTTAAAAGTTCAGTAATAAATGCTGACAAATATCAGAATACTAAGATGAGGAAGGAAAGTTCTTAGCTTTCTTAGGCTGAGTAAACTCTTTCAGTGGTTCACATCATAAAAAATATTAGTTATTCCTAACTCTTGAGGCTGAATGCAACCTGATGCAAAATCCATCAAAAGGAAGTTATGAATGACCTGGTCGCCTAATGAGTAAAAGCTCATCTGTGCTAGGAAGACCTTGGGCAATAGAAATGCTAAAATTGAGGAATAGAATATGATCAGATTTGTGTGAAAAGCTTTTCCTGGTACAGCTATGACTATTTTTATTTTTTTTTTCACTAGGAAAATGCAGGATTGTGTACCGCATAGCTGTAAGTACTATTTCGCTCTGCAGGAGCAAAATCCACTAGGCTAACAACATTTATTTTGCCTTTCACATTTTATAAATGCTTTTTCTTAATGTATGTTATGACAGTAAAATACTCATGATATATAAGAATCTCAAATTAAATGTCAGATTTAAATATATTATTTGGAATTTAGGAAGAATGTATGTTTATGACAAGTGCAGTGCTGGAGAGGCTTACACAGGAGAAGTCCTGACTTCTCCCCCTTGCTCGCTTATAATGATAAGCTGTGTAGGATCAAAAGATGATGTGATGCAGAATACGTAGGGCAGCCCAGGGGACCAGTGTCTCCTAGGTTACACAAAAGCATAATGCCTGTCTTTGGCTCAATTAGCCTTCCTTGCTTCATCTTCAAAAAAAAAAAAAAAAAAGAACTTTAATTGGAAAGGAGGAAAATCCTCCCATCTAGACTGCCTTTTAAATTTGGGATGAGGTGCTTCCTGTGGGGTCTATTGAGTTCCTAGAGTTTTAGGAGTGTAACAAGACCAGATTCTTTTGCATTTCCTGGAGCAGAAAACCCAACCAACCAAACAAAAATTCCCTCCAAAACCCAAACCAAACCAAAAAATGCATGCCACCTATTACATGAACTTCTGCTTCCAGTGTCTGGGTTGTTAGGACTGGTTATTATGATCCATTTATATCTTTGATACCCAAGAGTCATACATTCTTGCTTCACATTTTTGTGTGTGTGTGGATATGTGAAGTGCTCTGAATGACACAGATGTGGCTTCCTGAAAAGACTCAGCCTCTGAGGAGCTTCTGCATTTCTAGATCTGGGTTGGCAGCAACAGTCATTTTTCTTTGGGCTATGAATGGATATAAGAAAAAGATTCTAAAACATAGGATCAAAGACTACTAATTTTAGCTTTTCAGGTGATAATCCTCTAAGATCATGGAACTTTATGTAGCTGCTCTGCATCAGGGGGCACAATGCCTGTAGGTTTTTGAAACAAATAGCAGTACTTGAGTTCAGAAGATGCCTTTTTAACTGTCTTCTTCTTTCCTTGACAAGGTGCTGGTTGCTTATGTATTTAAAACCTATCAGGCAGTTCAGGAAGGCAAACAGGGAAATGAATTTTGTATTTAAGAAATAATAATTAGAAAAACAGACAAAAAATTTGCAAAGTTGCCATTATCTCCAATATTAATTTTTGTTCCAAAAAAAGAGAAGAGGAAATACTATAGAATATTTACAATCAAACTGGATAGGGAACTGTAGAAGAAAGAACTGATGTTATCTTTTACTGTTTATTTCACCAGTTATTGCTACTACCATAGTTATTACTTTAATTCTGTGAAACATAAGAGCTTTTAAAATAATTTCTATGAAAAATTTTCTTCTACCTTACAAAGCAGTACTGACATTAAATATTTTGACAGAGAGTGGAATTTATATACAGGGTAGTGAAATGAGCAGAATCTCCCTTTATCATCCCCTTTCTAACCTCTTTTTGTCTTTTTTATTCTTTTGAAAGATTCATTGTTAAGTCATACTATTTTTATAGATGCTATAACCTAGTTCTCATGTTTCTTTTCTCCATTACCCTTTATTCTTTTTTATTTTTATTATGTTGTTTAATAATTGTTTAATAATTTTTTTAAATCTACTCTTGTTCTTTTTTTGAGAGTTTTCTCTCTCTTAACACTTTTCTTTGTAACTTTATGTCTGCCTATTATAATCTCCTCATCTTGAAGTTCAGGCTAAACTTCTGATGAGATGGAAAAGTGTTCCATGTTTTGTTTTGTTTTGTTTTGTTTTTTTTCTGTTGTTGGTTGATTTTTTTTACTGAGTGGAATATTTTTGCATGACAGTGGATAAATTAAGAATGAGGAGCACCTCCTGACCATAATGTAAATATACCTCTCAGTTTCCAATATTTGCTGTGTTTTATCCTTCCATACGTCCTACTCACAGTGTAATTCTTCTAAAATTAATAGGCTCCTCTAAATCAAAAGTAAATGAAGGAATGTCTTTCACAGCTACTCAAGTTAACCTACAGGTAATAGATATTGAATTGTGTCGGACTAGTCTCTTAAGAAACATGGGTGAAAAGTCAAATTTAGGTGAGTGCAACAGAATACTTGTGAGAGCTTATTCTTATAACTAAGATTTACTGTGGCATAACGTTCAAGTCAGCATAAAGGAATTACTGAGACAGTATTGATTTCTGAAAAAATTGTACTGTTACAACTACAATTAATGTATTTGTGGCTGTATCCCAGTTCTGTGTGTATTGGTTATACAGGCATCGTGAAGATGGCGGAACAATTGTGTAGTGCACTGAAGCATGATTCAGCTGAAACAGCAGTGCACTCAGGTGACTGCAATAGAACTGTGTTTCCACTTAAGATGAAGGAATATCTAGTTTCATCAATTTTTTTTGTATGGTCCCTATTCCAGCCCTATTCTGTCTGTACAAACAGATCACCCAGTCTGTCATTAGGTGTGTATCTATTCAGGTTAGCTGATTTGGGTTAAAATAGGTCTAAGGACAATATAATCTTGGCTTAAACTCTTGTGGTAAGTGCAGTAAATTGATTTCTTCCAACATGAAAGAATCAGTCGAAACAGAAAAAAGATGATTCTATGCATACCTACTAGGTAAAGAATTAATCTTAACCTGTGTTCTGACCTTAATCAAAGCAAGCGCCTGTGAGACATATGCCACACAACTGAAATTTGAACAATTATAGATGTCTTATCACATCTATCAGACCTGCTGGGAAGGCTTCCATAAATCTTTTGCTGCTTGTCCATTAATGTGATAAATTTGCATTTTTCTGAGTACAGTGTCCTTGCATGTGTGTTTTGATATTCCCTAATGTCTTGCTTAGGTAAACTCAGTGAAGTCACTAGCATTTTATTATGTGACATTGTTAATCTGTTGTTTCACCTAGTGTGTGTTATGGTGTGCAATAAACAATATTCAAAAGAAAGAGATGTAGGCTCATAAATTTGAAGCTAGATAGTTGCAACCATATTCTTAACACCTTTTTTTTTGTATAAACATAATGCCATTTATAACAAAGTGTCCTGGTTTGGACAGTTATTATCTTACATTTAGCAATGCAAGACCAAAAGACGTATGAGACAATAATTTTATTAAAGAAAGAACAAATATATATATGTGTGTGTATTTGTATAGGATGTAAACAGCAATGTAAAGCAACAGTGTTAAAACAGCAAAACAAAACAATCCAAACTGTTTGTCACCCTTCCCTTTCAGTGACCAGCAGGTGGGTGCCGGGGAGCTGTTGGGAGAAAGAAGATGGCGGCAGCCAAACTTGAAATGGTGGCCTGGCAGACTGAGAGGGGAAAGAGGTGGTGGCTGATGCCTCCCTCCCTCCAGCCCTCCTCCACAGGGCACAGGAAAATGGGGTTTAGGAAAACACTACCCACAGCCACCAGCCACACCAGCACTGGCACTGGCAGCAGAGGCAGGAGGCAGCGGGGCCGCATGGTCTCTCCGCGCCGTTACCCCACCACGCCTGGCCCACCCAGCATGGCCTGCTCTGCCCACCACCTGTGAAAAACCACTGCGACCCCCCACACCTTCACAGCGGGCAGGGAAGGTAAGAAAAAAAAAGAAATTAAAAAAAAAACAACTTGTTACCCCCAACACAAAGGTTTCAACAGATCAAATAATGGCTTAATATGAATAAAATTTTGGTCTTCCAGAAATCAAGAGATTTTTCCATGAAATATGAGGGGTTCGGAATTTCATAAAGTGTGATGAAAAGAATAATAACATTTTCCAAGCATTAGCTTTTGATGTAAGCCTTAGAAAATAAGATGTTTATTCTTTATTCTTCTGTTTTCTGATGCAGACTAAATTAAATTGTTTTACCTCCAAGTATCAGTTATAACCTTTCAAAGGTCAAAAACTAAGACAATCCCTTGGGACAGTAAAATTTGCACAACAAATTTGTTTTGCTAATAGTGTCTACCTAGTTTGTATATATTTCTCCTGTTATATAGAAAGAGTTCTGGGGAGGAGGTGTTTCAATGTGCACTAGAGAATATTTCTGTATAGTATTTTGTATCACTGAATGCAAATAAATGATTAATCAATGAATCACACAGTAAATAAATTAGATGGTAATACTCTGTCTCTTAAGCCATGGGCATTGTTGCACATAAAAAGCAGGATCCTTCTTCCAGAAGGGATATGGAATTGTACAAGCTCATCTCAATTCAGCCCCAGGCACCCACACTCCTCATTGGCAGCTGAGTATTTAATTTCTTGGAGCATTTCTATTATTAATTTGTCTAACAGAACAATCATCATAAAATGATTAGGTTTGCTCTCATAATCAGCATTGCATTATTAAAATCTATAAAATCAATCAGATCAACTGATTTGTTCTAGGTGTGAATTTTGCCCTCCCCATAGACAGAATAGAGGAAACATGTTTCTTTCAGGGCATGCATATGATGACTATCTCTACATGGATGTGCACATTTGAATGGGAAAGATTTTACGAGGCTATAATATTGCTATGAGCTTTGTATGAACATGATGAAGAAAAGGCATATTCTATTACATGAGACTAAGAAACTTGTTGCTGAAATCAGCTATAAAATGAGAAGGATTTTTTTAATGATAAAAAAATATGGATTTAAATCTCATGGGATTTTACAGAAGAATCTACAATAGCAGTCATCATCATGTCCCATCCCTGCCCCCCCTCCACTCCCTAAGTCAGCTAAGGAAGCCTATTAAGCAGATGGTATCACACATGAAAAAAGTGATCAAGCTGTGAGCAAGAGAGCCAGATCTACTTAGTGTGATAATTAGAAAAGAAAGAGCCCCAAAGGAAGTGCAGAATTGTAAAATATAAAAATCACAGCTGGAAAATGTGATGAAGATTGTATTTTGGACCGAGAAGTAGGTCAGATCAAGACAAAAAGAAGGAAGGACTATGGAATTTGGGGGAAGAATATGGGGAGCATGTGCCTATCAGAGTATAAGATTGCAATTCACCATCTCATTAAACAGAATTGATCTGATTCCTGTCTGGTGCCAGCAGCAGTTCAGGAATTTGATCTACAACACCCCTAGTAATTTTTTAATTATTTCTGTTTTGGTGTGTCCCCTGTCCAGCAAGGCAAATTCTACATTTGCTTGTCCTATTCATATGTGTAAGAAGGTGAAGACAGCTATTCCATGAGCTTTAACTCAGTTCATAACCATATTGAAAGTTGTTGTGTCAAGTTTACATGCCTTAGAGAGCAAAAGATAGCCACTGTGATAGATTAATTTAAAAACATTTATACTTAAATTCATATTCAGTTTTAAACAAACTCACTGGTAATGTTTCCATTTGTTTTGGGAAGAGCCAGAAAAATTTGGATTTTTTTTTATGATGCTACATTTAGGATGGAGACATTTTTTGGTCAATTCTTATCAGTTCAGGTCTATATTTTCATGGGTAGAGAGCAACGTGGTTTCCAAGGTTACTACAGAAAAACTCATAGTGGACAATGATAATTCTTCCCCATGGGAACTCCTTTCACTCACCATAATATTTTTTTTTTTCTCTCTAATAGAGGAATCTTATATATTCATTCATAAAACACAGAGTAAAGCCTCAGTCTCTTTGTATGGTGTGGTTTGACTTTTTTATTATTTTTACAGAAAAAGATAGAAGTAGATATAATTACTAAAGGCTAATTATGTATTGTATAAAAGGACAATTGATGTCAGTTTTAAATTCTTCCCTTTGGTTTAATTTAATTTACTGTTCCTTCTGTGGATATTAGCAGAAGAGGTAAATAGTGTTCTTGTACTTATACGTCACCACATACTTGTATAAGTACATTTGGAATAATTTCTTATTTAACCCTTCTGTCTTGTCCCACTCACTGGACAATAAGGGAGGTGAATTTTTGTGATCTCCCAAAAGTGAGAGAGTCATGACAATGACACAACAATTCAGGCCCAAGATAGGTGAGTTCCATTGAGTAAAAAATCAAGTTGAAGTGCTAAGAGACCTGCATGGATGAGCAAGGAGCTTCTGAATGAGATTTCAAGTAAGAAAGAAATGTACAGATCATGGAAAAAGCTTATTCAAGTCNTTTCTCCAAAGATATGTATCTTTTCTTAGATTTGAAGAACATGAGAAGATTGGGATGTCTCTGGCTGTGCAGGAGAGAAAAGAAGTGTTGCCTCCACTGTCCTGTTGTGGATTTGGCTTGGAAAAAAAGAATTGAGGTGGAAATTTCCATCTCCCTTGTTTCCAGGGGTTGCAGAGTTTCAGTTATGCTTGGATTGGGGTAACATGTTTTATATGAATATTAATATTAATATTGTCTGCCCTAGAACTTCTGATCCTGCAGGTTTTGTCCTTTTGACTCTTACCTAAGGCTTTTTTATAACCTGAAGTAACTCCAGGTCAGTTTGTTGCTGAGATAAAGAGCCATTTGTTTTTTCTGAGACAAATACCATTAACAATCCTGGGTTTTCTCCTGTGAAACACCACAAACTGTTAATGAGTATTTTATTAAACATGAGGCATCTCCAGAAATCTTAGGATCTATCTCATAGCTAACAAAAAATGAACAGTGTGAAGATATATATATTATATAAGTGTTCAGGATATATTCCTTTAACACTTTTTCCAGACAGGAAAGCTGAATTTGAACTCTTCCTGGCAATCTGATGCTGACAGAATTATCTGCTATTTAAACTTTTATACTTTTTTGCTTCACTAACACTGGGCAAACTTCACACTTCAGGGGGGTCTTTCCCCCCTCCCCCTTCTCTATTTCTTCTAAAGGTCTGGTTAAGGTATTTTCTCCCTATTAAACGATACAGCTTGGCAAAACTGGAGAGCATTTCCCATGGCTTTGGGAAAGGTTTTGTGCCTTTGCCTTGAACCTTGAAGTGGAGGGAGGAGGGGGGGGGGGAACCTGCCAAAGGGAGAGGGGGTGATGTGTTAGCCAGGGAAAACTGCATTGGAACACTCAGCCCTGGGGCTGAGAAACATTTTAAGTGCTCCAAGAGGTCCCTTCCCACCTGCACCGTGCTCTGCAAGCTCCCAGAGTGTCTTCGTGCAGGGCTAACGCCTGGAACAGCTGCTCTTTGCTCCTCCCCAGCCATCCCAGCTCCCTTCAGAGCTCAGGGCTTCCCGCATCCTCGCAGAGGGGAATGGGCATCGCCAGGGGGGGAGCAGCAGGAGGCTCAGAGGACGTGCGTGGCTGTCAGAGGTGGTGCAGGTTAGCAGCTCTGATGTCTTCTGAGGCTCGGGGTTTATTGCCTGTGTCTTCCTGAATCTCGTTTTACCTGCTCCTCCGAATGTCAGTTTTTCACTGTTTCACTAGGAAAAAAAATGGAATCCCATAACAGCCTCAACCTGCCCTAATTCCCTTCTGCTGTAGTTGCTTTTTTACCTCAAGAAAGTTGTGTACAATCATCCCCTAAATGATAACACCCCTCTTTAGTTTTCCTAGGATTGTTTTTTTTTTTCCTATTGCAAGGATTTGAATGACACTAAACTTGGACAATTTTGCTGTGCTGCTCAAAATTTTTCTAATGAGCCCTTCCATCTTTCCCATGTTTCTCACCCATCCAAAGCACTTCAGGATGACACCACACCAGGAGGACACTTGGGTTTCTATCTGCTTTGTGCAGATGAAAATGATTTCCCTGAGTCTGAGAGCTGGAAGATTTGACCACCAGTGGAAACTGAGAACCCAAAACACCTGCAGCAGCACCAAGCACCTACTTAATTTAGATGCAGCTCTTGTTTCAGGAACCAGGTTGTGAGAAAGGATCTGTGCATGTGCTGCTTGTTAAATGATTTCCTCTCTAATAGAGGAATCTTATATATTCATTCATAAAACACAGAGTAAAGCCTCAGTCTCTTTGTATGGTGTGGTTTGACTTTTTTATTATTTTTACAGAAAAAGATAGAAGTAGATATAATTACTAAAGGCTAATTATGTATTGTATAAAAGGACAATTGATGTCAGTTTTAAATTCTTCCCTTTGGTTTAATTTAATTTACTGTTCCTTCTGTGGATATTAGCAGAAGAGGTAAATAGTGTTCTTGTACTTATACGTCACCACATACTTGTATAAGTACATTTGGAATAATTTCTTATTTAACCCTTCTGTCTTGTCCCACTCACTGGACAATAAGGGAGGTGAATTTTTGTGATCTCCCAAAAGTGAGAGAGTCATGACAATGACACAACAATTCAGGCCCAAGATAGGTGAGTTCCATTGAGTAAAAAATCAAGTTGAAGTGCTAAGAGACCTGCATGGATGAGCAAGGAGCTTCTGAATGAGATTTCAAGTAAGAAAGAAATGTACAGATCATGGAAAAAGCTCTGCTTTTTCTGTCTTGGGGGTAGGATTGTGTATTATGGCTCAACCTTGTAAATGCCTTCTTCTGAGTATTGAATTTAGTGCTATGAATAAAGCCATTGATGATGGCAAACACATAGTATTTCTTACTGTAGATGAAGAGTAAAGTGTTCTGTTATAGTAAGTGAAGCTGTTGTAGCTAAAGAAGTTATCTTCTGTTACAAAGACAAATATTTCCAATTGATTTACAAGCCAGTCGTATTTTTAAGTCCTTAAAAGAAACCATCAACTGCATTACATTAACATTTTCTTGTTAAAATAGTTGAGTCATAAAGTCTAGAATTTCAATGAATGTCAATCTTATCTGAGATAATAGTATGAAGATATTAATACACTATCCATCTTCTGGTTTGTGAAAAAGTGATTCATTCAAGTAGGTAACATATGATATTGCATTAGACACTTCATCAGCAAATTAATTTCACACAACATTCATAATATATATAAAAAGGGAGGGTAGTGTTCATAATAGACCAAAAAGAGGAAGATGGAAAAAGAAAGACCTAGTCCCACTCACCCACTCCCACACAAACTTTGCCTTTTATCACTGAAAATGTTCTTCTGTGCACATACTCCCCACACATAATGGGCAAAAAATCCACAGTACATTACTCTAGGTTTATGGTGATACAAATCTTGAGAGTTTGTCACTGACAATAACTCCATGGAAATTTATTAATGTAATCCTGGAGTGATGAACTGAGGAATTAGGCACTTTATTTTTAATAAGACTCATATTATTATCAGAGTATTTTATTGAAATATTATTTGCAAAAATAAAGCTTGATCTTGAAAACCTATACAAACATATCCACCACTGGGACTAAATATTCTGAAGTTACTGATTATGTTGAGGTTGGCTAGAACCCTACAATTTGATAGTGATATTAGTAACTTGGGCTTAACCCTGTTTGCTGAAAGAAGGTGATGTGCCCAAACCTTCCCACAGGTGCAGAGAATGCCTTTTTTTGGTGAGCAGCACCTCTGCAGCTGCCTGCCAGCTTCTGCAGTCCTACGTAGAATCAAGCCTACTCATGTTTGATGGCTTGGCTGATTATTGCTAAGGAACAAGTACATCTTGCCCTTCTGCTGCCTCTCGGAGACAAGAGATGACATTTTGTCAACCCATTAATGGGAACTGCCTTCTAACTCAGGGAGTTTCAAGGTCATGCGATTGGCTCATAATTCAGGATTGCAAAATTGCTTCTTCAGAATGTGAGTCTTGGTATGCTTCAAGGAGAAATACCTTCACTGTTTCTCCTCGTATGACTAACTGCCTGGCATCAGAGTAACAGAATAGAGAGAGGTCCCTTCAGATTTCCACAGTGCTGTCATTGAAAATGTGAACCATATCTTTCATAAACAGAAACTATATTTAGTAAAAGAATCTAAGATAACAGAGGTGTAATACATACAGCATAGCATCCTTTGTTTGCAATTGTCCAAGTTATTTTAGACCAACAGTTTTATTTACTGTATGTGTTTTACATTTTTCTTCTAATACTATTAAGGAAGACAAGTTTGGATCAATTTACTTGGAAAGCATTAACTCAACCAAGGTGAAATGCATAAAGCACTCAGTATAGCAGATTTGCTTGGACTCTTTCCATCTGTTTGTGTATTTTGCCCTTCAGGCTATTTTTATTATTTCTGTTTGTATTTTTTCAGTGTGTCCTTTTCTTATAAACATATTGCTAATAAGTGAGAAAAAGTCCCCAGAAAGTAGAACAAACGACAAAACCAGAATGCTTGAAGAAACAAGAATATCACTTTAGTAGGTTGATATTACTATTTCTTCCTATTTTTATCACATATTGGATGCTTCAGACTTTTGCCCTTTAAACACATATGTATAAGACTCTTATTAGACTCTGCAGTTACTTGGTGCTATTCTGAGAAATTTAAATTAATGTTGACCTGACAATATTGACATTTCTTTCTTCTGTTGCTAGCCTAGTTTACTTTCTTGTCTCATTGAAGATCTTTTAATCCAGGATGGTTTGTAGCACAGAAGTGCCATTAACTGCTGCCTGTGCTGCAGGCATGAAAACTTAAAGGACAAGAAAGACCTTTGTGATCCAGTAAACTATGGGGGAAAAAATGGCTTTTAAATAAGCAAAACTTACATGCAACCCTTTTTACTTTTTGTCTGCATTTGATACGTATCAGACAGGTAAATTCAAAGTTAATAGATCAGATTTGTGTAATCCACAGAATCTGTAATTAGCAGAAGGTTCAGATATTATCCTTCTTGAATGTTGGAATTCACACTGCGGACTACTTTCATATAT
>VYZU01040750.1:0-14793 GCA_013401355.1 Ceyx cyanopectus | reverse complement strand
GAAATCTTTCCCTTTCAGGATACTTGTCCCAGCATCTTTATTACAGTTCTTGTACTTTCTTGTCTTTACTGTGCCATTTCAAAATACATTGTATGTATTTCTTTACTGGAAATGAAGTAAATATCCTGTAGAAAAAACTAAGGTCATTGCATAACAGAATGGTTCAGATTTGCAGATCTTGCTAGATATTATAAATTTAATTTGGATTTTCTGTTTTTGTCAGTGCTAATTTTTTAAATGATACACATATCTGGGGAAGGAGAAGCAGCTTTGAGGCAATTTCTGGTAGAATTCATTTGTGTGACAGAGTTCCGAAAGACCCATACCAGCAAAAAAAAGGCATTAACATAGAAAGTTCAATTTATTTTTTTTTATTTTGCCCCCACTTCTGTATATTACAAAATTTACTTGCATTATTAATGAAGTTCAATCTTAGCACTGTTGTGGAATCTGGCAGGTAAACTCAATGAGCAAGTTTCAAGTCCTAATCCTTGTGAAGCCAGTGTGAATAACAGATTATATTAAGCAAGGCACAGTAGATGGTACCTGTTCAGCAATTGCTGTAAATGTTACTTATTTGATCCTATCTGTGTTTTTGCCTCTGTTTTTTTACAGATTACATTGAATTAGGAAGTTGTCTTTAGCCTATTACCATTAACATTAGAATGGTAGAAAAATGTGCAATAAGATTTGGGGGTTGATGTGAACAGAAAGGCATTATCTGATTTATTAGCAAATTAGGTATTTGTTTTTAATTATGATTTTGCTGCAAACATCACACACTATATTGTATAAATGGGGTTCTTTCTGTACTTCATTAGTGGATTTTACTCCCTAGACATTTAGAAGGGAAGTGGTTGGTGCCCAAGCATGCACTTGCTTAGAACACAATGGGATCAGCATCCATCCTATCTTTATACAGATTTTCTGGACCTCCTCAGGAAGGAGAATGAATATCCAAGGCCCTGGTTCCACCTCACTCTTTGCTTGGTCGTTAACTTGTCTAAAAAGCAGTGCCATTTGTAATGCATCGCAGACAGTCACCCACCCGAGAAGCAGCAGGCACTGTAGTGGATTTGGAACCCTCACAACAGTCAACAGCAGTTGCCTGTGGAGGGATGGAAAGGCTGAAGGGCTGCAATTTAATAATCCTTTCTGTTTTGAAACAGTAATTATCTGTCTCACAGCTCTGCTGCCAGGAAGCTGGCTACTGCAGTGGGCTGTTATTACTGTGATCAGCAGGCAAAGAGTTGAGTAGAAAAGGAAGCTGAAGAAAAAGGAACTTCTGACTGAGACAAAGGTTGTAAAATAAGTATAAATTGCCCAATATTATGTCTTTTGTATCGGTAAGAAAAGGAAATTCATCTGATGTTCTGTTTACTGAGCTAGCAGAAGCTTGTAGTTCTAGAGCTGATACCCTGCAGTCTTAGAATGGGCCTATTTTATATCATTTAACAATTTTATATAGAAAACATAGTTTTTGTTACTTAAGAGTCCTAAAGAGAGAGCTCCTTTCAGAAGTTGTTTAGTGTCTACACAGAATAACTGAAGGCTATATTCAGTGATGGCAATTGCTATTGGATTAAAGAATCCAGTCAAATGACTATTGTAAATTTTGCATGCTAAGGGGTGATATAAAGTGAAATTTGTGTTTTAAGTGCATAAAGGTAGCAAAAAAATAATAATTTAGTCTGACAAAAAAAAAAAACTAAAAAAAATGTTTTTGTTCTAATTTCAAGCTGTTTGAGATTGGTATCTTTTGTATGTAAAAGGCCATTTGCATCTTGTATACAGACATGTTCTTGGTGTCTGCTTGGTGTCTGTGTTTAATTTTGTATGTGCAAGTTCTTTGTGGCCACCTTAATAACCTATACAAATTTATATGTCCCCATATTATTTTGGGGCTTTTTAGCCTGGAGAAGAGGAGACTGAAGGGGGACCTCATCAATGTCTATCAATATGTTAAGGGTGAGTGTAGGGAGGATGGAGTCAGACTCTGCTCAATGTCATCCAATGACAGGACAAGAGGCAATGAGAGTCAGTTGGAGCACAAGAGGTTTAGGGTCAACACAAGGAAGAACTTTTACACTGTGAGAGTGACAGAGCCTGGCAGGGTCTGCCCAGGGGGGTTGTGGAGTCTCCTGCTCTGGAGATATTCAAGACCCACCTGGATCTGTTCCTGGGTGACTTGGTCTAGGTGATCCTGCTCAGGCAGGGGGGTTGGACTAGATGATCTTCTAGGTCCCTTCCAACCCCTAACATTCTGTGATTCTGTGGTGATAGGCAGCTGTCCACTCTCAATGTATGTTTTTTCAATATGCAGGTGATAATGAAGAGCACTTTACCCTAATGCTATCCATGTAATTTCTGTTTTGGGCAATTTGACTGTTTTGACTTAGACAAAAGTTTCAGAAAGTTTCCCTTTTTGCATTTCAGGATTATAATGATGAAATTCGCCAGGAGCAGCTGAGAGAGTTGTCATATTTGAATGGTTCTGAGGATTCAGCACGTGGACGTGGCATTCGAGGAAGAGGAATCCGTGTGCCACCTGCAGCTCCTTCAAGGTGTGGTAACCTGAGCTACTATGCCAATAGCTTTAGAAAGTGCAAATAATAGTAAAGAATACCAGGTTGGAAGGGAACTCAAGGTTTATCTAGTCCAATATTTTAATAAAAATAAATAAATACATAAATAAAGCTTAAATTAATCTGGCATCAAGTACCCTGTCAAGCTTGGGTCTTAAAACTGTCTGATGTTCAGGGAATTCACCACTTTCCTTGGGAGATTATTCCA
Organism: Ceyx cyanopectus; assembly: GCA_013401355.1. Lineage (NCBI taxonomy): Eukaryota > Metazoa > Chordata > Aves > Coraciiformes > Alcedinidae > Ceyx > Ceyx cyanopectus. The sequence goes on along the minus strand of VYZU01040750.1, from coordinate 12,000 downwards.
AAGTGTAATTGTTCTCATGGTGAAAAATATTGGTATGCTAACATGGAATCAATATGCTCAGTAGCATAAAAACAGTGGTCAAAAAAATAGTATAGTCAGAGAAGGCTACAGAGTCTGGATGGAACTTTTTTTTGACAATTACTTTTTTGGTAGGTATCAGTTTTATCTATAAAATATCTTTTTCATTATATATTATTATACTGTATGGTTTATAAATTTTATATGAATTTGATTGGCATAATCTAAAAACATTGGTATATGAGTGTTTCCTGAATTCTTCCAAGTAATTTTTCATATTTAGGTAACAGATATTTCTGCCTGTTTCTAAGTCTGGTGTTTAATCTCAATACACACTTTCAGACTCATTTTTCACTGTGAACCTTTCAGAAATTTGTTTCTCTGGCATCTAAGTTACCGAGCTACTTCTAGGCATCCACAGAAATAATTTCCAGATGGGTCCTAATGAATGCAATTTATTTTGGAGAAAATAGGATATGGAGGTACCTTACTTTATGCTGACAGTGGAGTTCTTTGTCAATTGAAATGGCTGATCCTTTCAATGACCTTTTTTTTTTTCCTATGGAGGTGTCTGTCATGTTTTTCCTCAGCTCTCCTTGAAGGGAATTTTTTATTAGTAGTCTGATACACATGCATGGGATTTTTTTACACTCGGCATTCATGACCATCTTCCACTCAAAGTCTTTTTGGTCTCAGAAACCAGACTTCCTTACACCTAAAATCTCTTCCTAATGATGTTCAGAACATCATTGCAACAGACTGGCAGCATTTAAATTAGTAGAGTGCTGGACCCCTCTTCCTTCAAAATACCTGACTAATTGGATCAGTTGCATAGATATAAGATTTGGGATGCTTTCCCTATTTTCCAGTCAGGAATTCCAGGAGATATTAAGCTAAACATTTATGCTAATAATTTATGGTAATAGAATTATTATATTTATGCTAGTCCAGATGATGGACTTGAGGGATGAGTTGTTGCCATCCAGAGGAACCTTGACAGGCTTCAGACGTGGGCCCAATTGAACCTCATTAAGTTTATCAAGGCCAAGAGCAAGGTCCTACTCTTGGATAATCACCGGTGTCAGCACAAGCTGAGGGATGGATTGAGAGCATCTCTGCAAAGACTTGAGGATATTAATATGTGAAAAGCTAGATGTGAGCCAACAATGTGCACTTGCAGCTCAGAAAGCCAAATGTGTCCTGGGGATGCATAACAAGACGTGTGGTCAAGGGAGATGAATCTCCTCCTCTACTCTGCTTTCCTGAAACCCTGCCTGGAGTTCTGTGTTCAGCTCTGAGGGACTCAACCCAGAAAAGACATGGACCTTCTGAAGCAGATCCAAAGAAGGGCCACAAAAAATGATCAGAGGTCTGGAACACATCTCCCATGAAGAAAGTCTGAGGCAGTTGAGATTGTTCAGCCTTGAGAAAAGAAAGCTCCAGGAAGACCTCCTTGTGACCTTTCCCTATATAAAAGGTGCTTATGAGAAAAACGGAGAGAGACTTTTTACCAACGCCTGTAGCTCCAGGACAAGGGGCAATGGTTTTAATCTGAGAACAGGTTTAGTTTGGACATAGGGAAGAAATTGTTCTCAATTAGGCTGGCAAAGCATAGACGTAGCCCAGCAAAGTTGTGGTTGCCCCATTCCTGGAAATGTTCATAAAAGGTAAAGTTTTACAGGGTTTTAAGCACCTTGATCTAATGAAAGATGTTCTTTCCCAAAGCAGAAGGTTTAGACTAAGGGATCTCTGAAAGTCCCTTCCAACCCAAACCAGGCTGTGATTCTAAAATTTGCTACTAAAATTTGTAGTGAAGTAGTGAGCATCACATGCTAATGCTGTGGGTTTGTTTGTTTCAGCAGGGAAGGAGCCACAGCTTATATTGCTGTGGGGGACCTGGATTCCATTCACAGCTCTGAGTCTGAGTGTCACACATGATTACACTCAGCACTCTCAGAATTCAGAAAAGGCAGCACACTCAGGATCATATTGCTCTAGAAGAAACCTCACAGATTGCTTCCTTCCTTCTTGTAACTATGGTATAGTTACAAGAACCTCTTTTTAATCAGTAACATCTTATTCTGACTTGATAATTAGTATGCCAAGGTCAATATAGCATAAATAAATGTGCCCATGTCTGTATGTGCTATTCTTTCTGCACAGTGGGAGAAAGCAGAATGCACAAAGCAGTGCTGCCCTTGTGCTGAACTAAATTAGATGGGTAGAAAAGTTCTTGTTCTGTTTTTATAGTCCTGCTCTACTTTTCCATGAAAGTTTCTGCATTATCTTCTGTCAATCAGTTTTCCCCGCCCACCAGTAAACATGAGAATTAGAATGATTACTGTTCTTCTAAAATAGTTTGAGAGCAACAGAAAAAGTTCCTCATTTTCTTCTTCCTTGGGAACTACTTTGGAGTGACTCTGCAACTCCGTGAATTACAATGATCCAGAATTTCAGTAATACAGGCAACAAAGCATCAAGAGGTGTAAAAGGCGAGGCTTAAAAATTACGCCTTCCCATAATATGAGTTCTGCCTGAGATACTGCCAAAAAGTGCTTGACAGTGTCGCTGCCAGAACCTCACAGTTATATGATCCTTTTCAGAGTAGTAAAAATGTAAGAGCCTTTCAAATGGGTTAGCACTTGCATGTCCTCCCTTGCCTTGTGCACCAAACTGATCAGTCATTATTACTCTCTCCAGGGGACGTGGGGGTGCGATTCCTCCACCGCCACCTGGACGAGGTGCCCAAGCACCCAGAGGAGCACCAGTGACCCGTGGAGCCCTCCCCGTCCCTCCAGTGGCAAGGGGAGTTCCCACACCACGAGCAAGGGGCGCTCCAGCTGTTCCAGGCTACAGACCACCCCCACCACCTGCACACGAAGCCTATGAAGAATATGTAAGTATCTACTTCTGTTCATAACATATGTGACCCAAACTGTATGGTGAACATCAAGTACCTCTGAGTTAGAAGACTCCAGGGCAGTAATTCTTCTGTCTCTACTGCTTACATCCTTCTGGTGAATATACAGTCTCAGTGATGCAAGGTCTCCACAGACCCGTGTTTTGAGTGATGTCTGTTCTCAGAATTGTTCACAGCTTAGTTATGGGCATGAGAAGGTTGTACTGGGTAGCTCTCAGGGCATCATGAAAGAACACTACAGATGTTCTAAAGATTGCATTATAACTAAAAGTCACTAATTACTGTAGGCAAGCTGTTAGGAATAACAGACATTATCCTTCATGAGAAAAGAGGGGGGGGGTTTGTTCTTCTGAATCCTTCCCATTAGATAGATATATATATGTATATTTGTATTCAGCATTGTGTTACAGATACATAACAAATAGAAATTCAGGTAATTCTCATGAAAGCTGATACAGTGATGCATTTTTAGCAAGATACAGTACAGTCACCTTTTCTTATGAGGTGTTAAAAATAATTGTGCTGTAAACATGAAAGCTTTCAAGTCATCCTCATTAATGTTTCCTCCCGGAACTATCACCATAACAACAGATATTCAAGTAGAGGAGAAAGTACCATCAAATATGATGTCTGGCTTTTTCCAGCTGTGGCAAATCCAAGGGTAAGATAAACATCCCATCCATTCCATAATCCTGTCACTAGAACTGTTGCGAAGACCCACTATAATTGGGAAGATGCAAGTTCATTCAATTAATCATCCTCCTAGAACAGAAGAAAGAAAATTGAAACAGAAATTAATTTTTGTTGGTAAAGCTTTACTCAGCCATCTGTATTTGTAGAGTAGAGATTAGATCATGGCCACTTCAAACCAGGGACACACGTCATTAATGCCAAGAGTCGCAACTGAACAACAGATGCAATAAAAGGAGAGTCACTCTCTGTTATTATTTACCTCGATGTAGTTTCCATCTTTAAATGAGGTAAAAGCCTTAAAAAGGTATTTAAAAAGCATATCCTTCCTTAATTGATAGTATATTATCTATATAATAGAATATCAAAATGTATGAGACCTTTTTTCTGTGCAGAACTGGATCTTTTCCTGTTTGAGTGACAAATTTCAAAGAAGAACCCTTGTGAGATTAAGATAATGTATCAAATAATTATTTTAAGATGTTTTTTCATCTACAGTACTGATAAACACCTTAGGGTATTAAGCATTTTTTAGGGAACATTTTTTATGCTTTTTCTGGATGGTAAATATGTGGAAGCAGGAAAAAAACTTGTTAGACAGTTCTACATTGTTGTGAAATGCTTACACTCTCAGAAGCCCAAAATATACACACAATTAAAGGATTCATTTCAGTTTGTAATAGATTACTCCACTAACAAAAAAATTAAAAAGTGGGGGGGGGGGATTTTTTTGCTTATATAGTAGCAAGAAACATACTACCTATAGGACAAATTCAGATGTTTCCTGGCATCTCCTGTGCCCTTTCAATATCTATATTCCACAGCTGTGAATATATGGACTTCCTCTGATTTGGTGTCATACACCACTTTGCAAAGATTCTCTCTTGTCATTTTGCAAAAACTTGTGAGTGCAGTCTAAATGATATTGGTATCTTATGGACTGAGGTAATAATTTAAACTCTTGGTATGCAAGGACAAGGAAAAGTTCACTGTCATATATATATATCTATATATAATTTGTAAGGGGGAAAACATTTTCAATTGCAGAAAATAATCAACACTTTTTTTCTTTCCAAATAAATCCCTACATCACGTATATGACTAGATACTAAAAGCAATTGAAGCCATTTATTGACCAGCAACAAATGTCATGTGTAATTGTTGTTCCTTTAAAATGAATCCTAGAGATGAAAAACTAATAATGAATAATTTATCCAATTTACTCTGTCTCATTTTCAGCTTGTAGGCAACCCACAAGCATATTACAATTTCTTTATGTGTTTATGCTTTTCATTTTTTACTACAGTATTTCACTCTAATTTTTGCTTACCATATGCGTGCACCATTGGTTTGATTAGTTGTGCACATGAATGTAATGCCATTAACTGTGGGCATCCATATTTTTGATCTTTCTGTGCTCTGACATAATATAATCATTTGAATGCTGAGCTTAAAGTGCACTCAATAAAGAGAAGAGAAGAGAAGAGAAGAGAAGAGAAGAGAAACATCAGATTTTAAAAAAAAAAAAAATGTTTTCACAGCATTTCCCAAAAAAAATCTTTAGTTATTTGCTCAGCACTACCAATCAGAGATTCTATTGAGTGTTTGACCTTGAAAATGTTGAAATCAGTTTGGTAAAAGACTTAAAAGTTTGGATCACTCCTTTGTATTTGTCCAATATCTAAATACTTTGAAGTTTCCGATGACCATTGTTTGTCCATAAAAGCAAACATTTGAAGGTTTCTTGAGAATCACAGAATCACAGAATGTTAGGAGTTGGAAGGGACCTAGAAGATCATCTAGTCCAACCCCCCTGCCACAGCAGGATCACCCAGACTAAGTCACCCAGGAACACATCCAGGCAGGTCTTGAATGTCTCCAGAGAAGGAGACTCCACAACCTCCTCAGACAGCCCATTCCAGAGCTCTGTCACCCTCACAGTGTAAAAGTTTTAACTTGTGTTTACCTTAAACCTCTTGTGCTCCAACTTACTCCCATTGCCTCTTGTCCTGTCATTGGATGACATTAAGAAGAGTCTGGCTCCGTCCTCCCAACACTCACCTATAACATATTGATAGACATTGATGAGGTCCCCCTTCAGTCTCCTCTTCATCAGGCTAAAGAGCCCCAGCTCTCTCAGCCTCTCCTCATAAGGGAGATGCTCCACTCCCTTCATCATCTTGGTGGCCCTGCACTGGACTCTCTCCAGTAGCTCTCAGTCCTTCTTGAACTGGGGTGTCCAAAACTGGACACAGTATTCCAGGCGGGGTCTCACCAGCACAGAGTAGAGGGGGAGGAGAACCTCTCTTGCCCTGCTGGCCACACTCTTCCTAATGCATCCCAGGATGCCATTAGCCTACTTGGCCACAAGAGGGCGCATTTTTTTGGCTCCTTGTCCTCCTCCTGTCCACCAGGACCCTCAGGTCCCTTTCCCCAGAGCTACTCTCCAACAGATCAGTCCCCAGCCTGTACTGATCCATGGGGTTGTTTTTCCCCAGATGCAGCACTTTACATTTGCTCTTGTTAAATTGCATTTAATTTCTCCCTGCCTTTTTGATACTGCGAGACAGTATCAAAAGCCTTGCTGAAGTCAAGGTATATCACATCCACTGCCCTTCCCTCATCTATCCATCTACTTGTATTATCATAAAAGGCTATCAGATTAGTCAAGCATGACTTCTCCTTACAGAATCCATGTTGATTACTCGTGATAAGCCTCCTTAGAAAGGTGAAGTATTGTCATTGTGGTTTCACATTCCACGTTTTGAATGCCAGGGCTAACCAACGGGTTAATAACTTGGAACAACTTTCAGAAAGAGCAAGGGCTAGAGAGGGAGAGGGGAATGATACATCTCACCCCTTCTTCTTCTCTTGCTTTTGAAATAGAAAACATACAACTTATTGGGTGCAGCATATAGTATCTCAGAGGAACTTCAGAAGACTACCCACTGGAATAGGAGGTACAGGCATTAGAAGATATGCAAAAGGAAAGACATAGTTACTACATGACCCCTTCTTACTTTTGAAACACATTATTGTGGGTGAATTTGCATGGAGAGCTTAACTAACAGCTGCTCTGCAGCTTCTGGGATCAGAGAGCTGGTCTGGGGTTTGTAGCCTGAGAAGAGTGCTGTTCAAATTCAATAACCATAGTTCTGTGTGCTCCTCTTCTGCTGAAGGAGAGGTTCACCAGAGTGCAGTTCAGAGCAGAAGCTTGACCTGGTCATTCTGAATTTTCTTCAGAAAAAGTCTTCCACAAAGCTGAACTTAGCCCTTTGTCATTACTTTCTGAGATACCATTTATACCTCTAATCAATAAACACTGCCATACTTAAGATGTCCCTAGCTGCTGAAAAAGATTCAAAACTTTATTAAAAAACAGCCTTCTGGACCTTAGGTTCTGTTGTTTGTTTTGTTTGTTTTTTGTTTTACTGAAAACCACAGAGCATGGTTCCCTATTAAAGGCATTATAGATCATACTCCTCCTACAATTCAGTGCACAAATTATTTTAAATTATTGCTTAAGTCTTCTTTACAAGTGTAGCAATACATTCCATGACCAGCAATGACTCTGGAACTTTTCAGAAGCACTGATTTATCACTGAGATGCTTGGTTATTCCCAGGATGCTGAGGAGCCTGCACTGGATGACAGGGAGAGAAGCAGTGCTAGCAGGCTTCTCAGTTAGAACTAATAACAAGGTGGTTGTTTGGGATCTATCAATTTTGTAAATTTGCTTCATATTCTTCATTGCATTGGGCAGAGATGTTTTGAGTAGAGAGAACAGTTCTGGAACTGCATTTTAATTGCCTCTTTTAAACTTATGTCTTGCACAGTTTTCATCTGAGGTATTAATTTTGTCTGTTAGGCAGCTGATATCTCATTTACAATCTTCCACTGTTTCTATATCAGTGCACCAAGATAGGAGGTGGTAAATGAAAATAAGTCAAGATACTGTTTCAGTCCTGCATTATCACCTTTACTGACAAGGTCAATGCTAAGATTGATTTTGTGCCATTTTTTTCATTACAAAGGTTAAGATTTTTTGGTTGGGCAATTACATTTATCACCTATTCAAAATATAGTAAGGAAAATTAACACTTGTATCGTCTTTACACACTGAGAGGAGACTTCTGGAGTCTTTTCTCAACAAGAATAAACAACTTTAAAGGCTAAGGTTTTGCTGGAAACAGGCAATAGACCTGACTGAGTGAAGTTCATGATTTACACAGAAGTGAAGAGTGAGAAGTGTTTCAGGTAGATCTGATGGAAGGAACATCCTACTGAAGCAATAAAGCCAATCTTGGCCACAATATATTTTAATCTGAGCATCTAGACTCAATCAAGTTTAAAGATAAATATATAAATGTTGCTTAACCAGATATAAGGCAAAAATACTGTAGTTTTCAGATCCTGTTTTGAAGGCATTTGACACTGGACCTGTATTTTTGCCTTCTGAATCAGAAGCCAATAATGAGCTGTGCAGTGCTATTTTTACAATTTTTAGAGCTATGGTGGGCCTTGCTAAGAGGTCTAATGTGAGTCTAGAAGTGACAGTGCTCTAGATGCAAAGAATTGTAAAAACATAGTAATTTGGGACTAAAATACACATTTGTGGTTGCATTTTTACTCCTGGACAAGAAAGACTTTTTCACAGGAAACCACTCAATATGAATACTTAGATGATCTTCTTGGATTTACAAAGAAATATATAATTCATTTGCAAGAAATAGGACAGTCTGTCAAGACACTGAGAAGCTGATACTTCTAGGTCTAGGGCAGGCAGGTTAAAGAGCAATTTTCAATGCAAATATTCTTTTTTTGCCTCTCATTTCACTGATCAAAGCAGCCAAACACAGCTTTTGGTTACCTTCTGGAATAAGTGAAGAACAATGCTTTTAGAAAGTCACTGGAAAAGAACCAGACAATATGATAGTGTTTATAATGTCATGCTAGTCTTCGTCTCATTCCAAGCCATTTGAAATGAAAGCAAATGTCATATTCAACAGTTTATTCTAAGCTCAATGGTTATTTACATTTATCAGTTGTTTTCAAAACAAACTGAAACAACTATGCTCATGTTTATTCAGTGCCAGCCTAGACAATGAAAAGATTGACAATAAGAGGCATTTTGTTGCACTTTAATCTCTTAAAAAGAAGAATCAAACTTTATACGTGACTGCAATCCTCAAAATTATAGTTGCAGAGGCTTTGCTTAATATTTTATACTTGTATATTGGATATTAGCTTTTAAATCCATTCTGTCTGCCTCTTCTGAATGTAGATTGAAACTATGAAGACCTGCAGTTCCTCTTCATGAATGAACATATTAAAGTGAGTAGCTGGTACTTGATTCTGCTACTTTCAAAGTTCATCCCTAGAATTCCAATAGGCCATTCTCAGTGAGACCCAGGCCCAGACAACTAAGGACACTTGTTCCAAACCTTAAAAACAGTGAAGTATACTGGATATAATGATACTGGAAAAGGAGTCTTTTTTTTTTTTTTTTTTCTAAGATGATATTTCCATATTTTTGGATTTACTGCTTTTCTATTTCTGTGCTCCTTGTGGATGAAAAAAAAATCAATGAAGAATGAACTGAGACTAAACAGAATTTGAATAAAGCTGGATTTTTAGATGTGAGAATATGCTTGGCTGAACAACATATTGATTAAATATGATTGATTACCTATTTATGCCTAAGGCACTTAGAAAATGATCTAAGCTATATTCAACTTACATGTGCTGTGACTTGAAAAATCAAGTTTTATTTTTACTATTGTAGCAGTAAACAAGATAGTGTTTATATTATCCCGAAGACCCTATTGAGCTTTAGAGGAATTATGTGAATAATGGTCTCATGAAAGTAGAGTGGATCTTTTCAGTTATTATTCAAACTTTGAGAATTTGTTCTGGGTTTATTGTGAAAAAAAATCCAGCAACATAAATGCAGAATTGAAGTAGTGGAAACTTTTACATGTTTTTCTAAGAGCAAAACCCACAGTCAGCATTAAACCTTCAGTACCTAGGAACCTGAAGTTCTAGAGTTTTTTGCTTACTTTTGCAAACTGAAGTTTGGATCTTTCAGGGGATAGTCTGTATAAATAAGTCTTGTCTCATGAAACCAAGAGAACTGTCCTGAGAGCAGAGCATCAATAAATGCAAGTACTGCTTTCAGACTCATCACTGCTATGAATTTGTAACAAACTGATAATGTACTCTAAGGCAAACATATAATTTTCTTCATTTGTTTTGATTTGATTGTAATAATCACAGTTATGCAATGGACTCAAGTTTACTCACAAACTACATAAAAATCTAACACTGCAGGAAGATTTTTGTGGAGAGCAAACCTTTCATCCTTTTAATGCTTGAAGTATCTCCTTGACATTAGTTATCAAGTTTAAATTTCAAAATTATTTTCTATCCTAGACAAAGTAAAAAAGAAAATGCTGATGCAGCTGTACATGTTTTAGTATAACACATGATGTTAATACAGCTACGACCTAATAAATTTTATATTTATTTTATAGACATCCAAGTGAAGGCCATATCTCAACTGATAACCCAGCCTTCACATGGTCCTTAAATATTCATAACATATACAGTTATATTCATAAGATACTGCATTAAAAATATATAGGGTATTCTCCATGGAGACAAGATTTGTCTGCATCATGCAATGTTCCAGTTGATAATTAAACAGTGTGATTGTTCAGGAGTCTGTTACCAAAAATACTTGTCTTCTGGCACTTGAATCTGTCACAACTTGTCACTTGGCTATTTATGTGATGGAGAACTGGCTTGGTTGCTACAAGATAAAACTATAGGCATTTACTGGCTAAACATAACAATGTTACTGTATCTACACCCATGTTATCCTTTTTTATGACAAGTTGAAAAGGTGAGTTATAAACTTTTTTTTCTACAAAATCATACAAACTTTATGTTTGTTCGGGTTTTTTTAAATTGTTTTTAAAGACAATTAGAGTTGTTGGGAGTTTGATTATTGTGTGAATTTAGCTCAGATGGAAGGCTTGGTTTTTCTTGTTCACTTCTCAAAGTTTCTTAGTCCACTGAGGTACTAAAAAGTTAATTTTGGACTGCAAGTTTTATCATGACTGGTGAGGTCCTGGGGAGCCAGACACATATAATCTCAGTGGTAATGAGAAAAGCTCAGAGAAGGCTGCTATTTCTTGCAGACTGGTAAGTGCAGAGACTTCAGCTGTGCCAGGCAATTGCAGAAGCCTTGAGCGCTGTTTTCAGGAAGGGCTCTGGTTGATAAGATGCCTCAGCACTTAATGTTATCACACCAGCTTTGCCTCCAGCATACCTGTCTTATTCAGGTGCTTTTAAGTCTAGCCTTCTGGTAAACTCATGGTGTGTATTTAAAAAAAATATTTCCTGTTGCAGAAAGCTTTCATCAGCATTCACCTATGTTCTCTTCAGTACATTCATGACATTGTCATCTTGCAAAAAATACTCCTGCCTGAAGCAGCAGAGATACATATTTAACAACTGCACTTAAAATCAAAGACAAACATTACTGAGCGTGGTTCTCTTTCATTTTCTGGCTGATGGGCCTTTTAAAGCCAGTTGCCTCTATCCATGCACTTAATATACCATATACTCAGGATAATTGAAACAGGATTTGTATTTGATACAATAAAAAGCCTGGAAAGTAATCTTACAAGCCTATAATCTTTCCCCCCCCATCCCCCCCATATTATGTTCAGTGCATTTTTCAACTCTGAATATCAGTTATACCTAGGAAGAAAATGGTTTGAGCTAGATTAATTATCTCATGTATTTGGGTGCAGAAGCACCTGCCCAGTGATATGTCTAATTATTTAGGGAGGCTCAAATAGATAAGTGAGCCTAGATTTTCAATTACCTAGGAATGCATAGATACACCCTGTGTGTATATATATACAGCTGGCTCAAGCTGTACCTTGGATACAGGCCATCTGGAGACAAATGCATCACTTGCTTCCCTAGAGGCAGCATGTGAATGTCCTGTTCACTACTCCTTTTGGAAGGAGGAGTGTTTATGACTCTGCAACTGTCTTAGTAAGTCTTTGCTTGGTTTTACAGATACATCCTTGCAATCAGATACAGGTATGTGTATATATTAGCTACAGCTATAGCACAGAAAAATGTGGTCCATTTCACAGAATCACAGAGTGTGTCGTGTTATCCCTGCATAGATAAGGCCATAGACAGGCAAATCAAGGCTGTGTCACCTGCACAACCCCCATGAGTTGTTTGCATGCACCAGGAGATACTGAAACTTGCTTATGAACTGTGATCAAGAAAACTCACACATCCACTTGAGTAGGGAGCATTGGAAATGAAACTTTTAATACCTAAAGA
>VYZU01040749.1:0-26442 GCA_013401355.1 Ceyx cyanopectus | reverse complement strand
ATGACAAAAGATCTGCCTTTGGAGGAACAGGGAGTAGATCCTATAACAGATCTGGTTTGGGGAGGAATTCAGGTGCTTTTGGTCAAGGTCCATTGAATTTTGGTCAGACGACAAATCTTTATGGTGGACTTCCTTCAATAATCCAGAGAAAACAGGAACCCGACCTTGATATTAAAACAAATAATTTTGTGATGCCTGCGGAAACGACGGAAAAAAGGCGATTTTATTCCCTAGATGATCTGAAAGGTACGTGTCCAATGGGTGTCTCCTCTGTTGCTGGTCTCTGTGTTCTGGTGCTCATATTCCTAATCCTGCAGAGAAATCGGATCTTACGGTTTAGACAAATGTAGCTCCATGTAGAACTTGGGTCATCCCAAGAGTTCCTAATTCCTCCCTGATTGGCTGTTTGGCCTGTTGCAATCTGCTCAGATCAACCTGCCTTAAAAGTCTGAATGTTCTTTGTGTAAATTCTCTAAAACTGCCTTCGTTTGTTTGTTCAAAGAAATGATTTAGATCCACATGGCACAGACACACCAGTTCCTGGGTAGTTTCAGGGAATGTGTTTTTTTTATATTGTTCCAGGTTAAAACTTAACGTTTCACTTTATTTGTTCTAATATCTGGTGCAAAGACTGGTGGTTTTCCCAAGTTCTGGGAGCAAATCTTATATGGGATTAATATGGACACTGGGCCTAATGTAAAGAGCTCTTGTCTCTTTCAGTGTCACTTGTTGTATAAAGGGAAAGCTCTGTGTGTGTGCAGCTGTTTGCCCAAGACCTGTGGCTACCAGTGAGATAATGTGACAGTTGTAGAAATGGGAAACTTCAAACATATAACTGAAGTGGAACTGAATTTGCTTGGTGGAATTCATAGAGCCATGGAATGGTCTGGGTTGGAAGGGACCTTAAAGCTCATCCAGTTCCAAACCCCTGCCATGGGCAGCAACACCTCCCACTAGACCAGATTGCTCAGACCCATGCAGCCTAGTCCTGAACACATCCAATGAGGGAGCATCCACAGCTTCCATGGACAACTTGTTCTGGTGTCTCACCACCTCTTTAGTGAAGAAAACTTCCTAATTTGTAATCTAAATGTCCTCTCTTCCAGTTTGAAGCCATCACCCCCTACCTATCACTACCAGAAACTGCAAAAAATCCTTCCCCAGCTTTCTTGTAGCTACCTTCAGATACTGGAAGGCTGAAATAACAACCTTCTCTTCTCCAGGCTGAACAACCCCAGCTCTCTCAACCTGTCCTCATAGGAGAGGGTTCCCAGCCCTCAGTTGCTGACAAGTTAGAAATTATCAGGTCAAACAAAACATAAATATGAACAAGGAAGTGCAATCAACAAAACTGGAGTTAGTGCGGAAGGAGGTGGGAGATGTGTATTAGAGAGGGGATGAGGATCATAATGCAGAGAACTTGGGAAGAGAAAGAAGACTCCAGGGGGTAGAGGATAGTGTGACTTGGGGCTGTTCAGGGGGAAGGGGTTGGGCAGCCCTGTCCCTCATCAGTTCAGAGGGAAAGTATGAGGAAGGAGAATATTGCCCCTCTGCTCTTGTGAGACCCTACCTGGAGCCCTGCATTCATTTCTGGAGCCCCCAACACAAGAAGGACATGGATCTATGAGAGGGTCCAGAGGAGGCCATGGAGATGATCAGAGGTCTGGAGCACGTCTCCTACAAGGGCAGGCTGAAAGCATTGGGTTTGTTCAACCAGGAGAAGAGAAGGCTCCAAGAAGACCTTAGAGCAGTCTCCAGTACCTGGAGGGGCCCTACAGAAATGTTGGGAGGGAATGTGGTGATAGGACAAGGGGCAATGGCTTGGAGCTAGAGCAGGGTAGATTTAGGTTGGACATTTGGAAGAAGTTCTTTACTATGGGGGTGATGAGACATTAGAATGAGTTGCCCTGAGAAGTTGTGGACTCTTCACTCCTGGAAGTGTTGAAGGCCAGGCTGGATGAGGCTCTGAGCAACCTGGTCTAGCAGGAGGTGTCCCTGCCCATGGCAGGGGAGTGGAACTGGATGAGCTTTAAGGTCCCTTCCAATCTGAGCCATTCTCTCATTCTATATCCACAGCCTGGAGCTTTGTTCCCCTGGTTGTAGAAGGAACTAAGTCAGTCAGCACCACAAATGTGTCGATGGTTAATGCGATTTGTGCTGAATCCCCAGCCCGTGGGGGTGCAGGTGGGACTCTGCTGAAAGCAGGTTGGCTGGCATGGCCCTTCGGTGCCAGGAGGCTGTGCCAGCTGGCCCGCAGGCTTGTGCTACAGAAGCCTGTCACTGCTGCAGGCTGTTGTTTTTCAGAAGCTCTCTTTCCAGTACATTTTCACCTCTACACCTCTCTCTGTTACTGTGACACAGTTACCATCTTCTCAATGTTTTCTTTTCTGAATGTCCAGAAAAACGCTGTTATGTCAACAAACAATTGCTCAATGTCAGAGTCCTGAAAGGGGAACCAGCTGAGCTGTCGTGCACTGTCAGTAAAGAGGATGTGACAGGAACCTGGTTTAAAGATGGCTTAAAGGTAGGTAACCTCTAGCTCCTGTTTCTTTTGTCTGTCTGCGCTCTGCTCTCTGGCTCTGCCTCTTAGTAAATGTCATTTCAAGGTGAAGTTCTCTACCAGTCTCACTGTTGCCTGAGTATGATCCTGGAAGAATTCTGCAGGAGCCTGTTGGTACTCAAATTCTTGATAGAAACACAGCAAGATCTTTCCCCCTTCCCCCTACAAGACATTTATATTCTTGCTGACAATGGGAGGCTTTGTGTTTTTCATTCTGTTTCATGGGGACGGGTGAGTGGGCTCTCCTCCTCACAGTGCAATTCTTTCTCTTTTCCTGGTGAGAGAAATCTGCAGTGAGGGGAAATTCCTCAAAGGCTCCTTCAGGCAGGTGGAACACAGAGTGCCCCTGCAAATTAGTGCTTAAGGTCAAGAACAGCCAGCATATTCCATGTCCAATTCAACACTGAAGTTGTGGGTTCACTCCAGTTGTGGGATCCAGATGATACCATAGGAGTTCTGAGGGCTCATGGGCCAAGGTTTTTGTCATTAGCAAAATGAGAGAGAACTTGGAGGTTTTGCTGAAGTTTATTTCATTGGACTCTGAATCAAGTCTTTGTGGGAAGTATGTTGACAATGCTTCTGCACAACCTTACCATGTGAGTAAACCAAGAATATTGCTGCAATTAAACAGGGGTGTCATTCATAAGTCTTTTCAACTAGATTTCAGATTTTTGTCTGTCCAGTTTAAGAAATATTTCTTTTAAGAATGGCCCTCTGTGCTTTACTTTGTAGCTAACCAACATGGATGGAATCATCTTTGAAAAGAAAGGTCTAGTCCATAAACTAATTATTAACAAGGTGGAAGATATTCATGCTGGGAAGTACAGGTTTGAAGGTGGAGATATAAAAACTGAAGCTTCAATTTTTGTTGAAGGTGAGTCAACACCAATTGTTGTGTGCCAGCCTCAAAGACCTTTAAACATGACAGATTTTTTCAGAGAATTATAGTGGGGTATTGAAAGAACTTTATTATAAAAAATTACCATGTAAATGGGAAATATTTTTTGTACAGATTGGTGTATTTTTTATTTACAGATTTACCTAGGGAGCATTCCTGGATAGCTTCAGTTATTAACTTGAAGATTTTGGGGTGCACATAACACTCTATAAAACCAGATGCTTCATTCTTGTGTTTAGTGCATTGCTTGTTTGAAATTTGCTCCAGTGAAAAGGACCTTGTGACAGAACAGTACAGGGTGATATTTACCCTGTATCAAAGGACATCCATGTGAAGTTCTGAGCATGCAGCTAAAGGCAAAGGTCCAAATGCTGTGAGCTTCTAGGCATTGTTGGCAGCCACGAGGGAAGCCCTTGCCTCCAAGGTGAGCCTTATCCTCTGAATCACAGGTTTTAATGACCTTGTATCACCTGCTTAGACCCTCCACAGGTTGACAAAGTTATCCTGAAAAACTTAACGAGCGTCCCTACTGTGGCCAAGGCAGGGCAGCATGTGAAGATTAAGATCCCTTTTGAGGGCCGACTGCCAGTCAGAGCAACGTGGTTGAAGGACAAGATGGAGCTTGCAAATGACATGAGGACTCGTGTTGATACAACAGAGACCTTTACCATGCTGTCCACCTCCAGCTGTGAGAGAAAAGACTGTGGGGATTACAAAGTCAGGCTGAAGAATGACAGTGGGGTCCTGGAGATCAACTTGAAGCTTGTGGTAGTAGGTAAGAGAACCCCTGATATCCACCATGGCTTTCGTTGTAAAGCTCAGGCAGGGAACCCATTAACACTGGTGACAATCTGGTTTAGAGCTACTGGGTATTCCAAGTTGAACAAAACTAATTCAGGGTCCAAGAAAAGCTTGCTGAAAGGTGACACAAATGTAGTTTGGTTTTGCACAGCCTCAGCAGCTGAGTCTCGAGTGCTGGGTGACTGTGGGAGGTGGGATGATGTGCAATGTGCAAATCTAAAATCAAGGCCAAATTCAGCTCTACCAGAAATATTTCTGCTCTTTTGGGACACCAGAAATCGTTTTCTTCTGAGTAAGCAGCTGAATTGGTTCTGTGCTTATGAGAGCAATTAGCCCATGGAGCAAGGGCCTGGCCTCCCTGCCCCACCCCTTATCAAAAGTTAGAGTAGAAGTTTTGAAGAGGCCATTGAAGTGCCCAGCCCTTACTCTGTAACTACATGTGTATTCACCAGAAGTGGAGTCTCCCAGCTGATGAGCAAGGGACGGTGTCTGTTCCAAACCCAGGAACACATCTGGGTCCAAAGCCAACTTTGCAGACAAGCCACAGCCACTTTATCTTTACAGACAAGCCACAGCCACCAGAAGGACCCATCAAAGTTGTAGAAAGCTCTGCAAGCGACATCACCATCCAGTGGAAGCCCCCGAAGGATGACGGGGGCAAACCGGTGCAAAGGTACATTGTGGAGAGGCAGCAGGTTGGCCAGAACGACTGGGTGGCTTTGGGAGAAATCCCCAGGACCTGTACCACCTTCACCACCAACAAAGTGGAAGAAGACATGACCTACTACTTCAGAGTGAGAGCTGTGAACGCCGAGGGAACCAGCGACGCACTGGAGTCCGGGGAGGTGAAGGCTGTTGGCAAAGGTGAGGAAGAGCTGTTCATAACTGGGTCTGACAACCACCTGGAAAACTCATTATCAAACTGACATCAAACTTGCTGCAGTTTGGATGTTGCTACAGCTCTAAACCTGTGAAGCCTTCACACAAATCTGTGGAGATGGCACAGAAATTCCCTGCAGGCTCTGGGGATGCTGAGGGAGCTGGCATTGCAAATGTTACACTCCATTCTGAACTGGAAAGCAAGTTATGTGGAGGAAATGCAACATGCATCATGGTCAGAGGAAATTTTTCCCAATGTGGCTAAAAAGGGAACACGTGAGGCCTTTACTCCATAGGCAAAGGAATGTCTCTGTACATGTGGCATCTTTCAGCATGACCACTTCATTCATCTGGTATCCAAAAAAACTAATTCTCTGTGAAGGTGCCAGAGCCTGGCCCAGGCTGCCCAGAGAGGCTGTGGAGTCTCCTGCTCTGGAGCCTTTCCAACCCCCCCTGGATCTGTTCCTGTGTGGGCTGCCCTGGGTGATCCTGCTCTGCCAGGGGGTTGGACTCTGATCTCCAGAGGTCCCTTCCAACTCCCACTATTCTATGACTCTGATTTTTCTACCATTATGAATGATGTGCCTCACTCCGAAGACTGACAGTGGAAGTGTTGGTTGTGATGACAGTGGGTTGGTCATTAAAACAAAATTCAGGACCAGAGGTCCTTGCTGGGTCCTGTTTGTGTGGAGAGTGGGATACATAGCTTCAGGTCATGGTCAGGTTTTCAAGCTGCATGCACAGGATTACCTTGTGGAAACTGGGAGGAGAAATGACACAGAACACTCTCTTATTGTGCAGTAAAAATGTACCTGCTAATAACAAAACACTGATCTCTTTGTAGCTTCGCCTGGTGCCCCAGAACCCCCTGAGATTGTCAGTACCAGCAAAGACAGCATCACCATCTCCTGGAAAGCACCTCATAAAACAGGCAGCTCCCGAATCGTGGGGTATATTGTTCAGAAACGCAAGAAGGGCACCATAACCTGGCTGCCAGTCACCAACGGGCCAGTTGCAGGTAGGTGGCTCAAACCCTGGACCAGGCTGGAGGACCTGAAAACAGCCAAAAGCTCAGACGGGTTCAGGAGCTGCTTAGGATCCTTTACACACCCGTTTTCCTCTTGAATTCTTGAGCTGCCAACTGTCCCCATCACAACTGTATCTGTCTGAAGTATTACCTTCTTGTCTTTCAGACCTCTAGTTTACATGTTGCTCTCACAAGGACATTGCTCTCTCAACTACAGTTTCACAGGCACGTCTTGGTTTTGTAGAGAGATGAAGGTGTGTGTAAAGGATTACAGAATCATAGAATTGTCAGGGTTGGAAGGGACCTTAAAGCTCATCCAGTTCCAACCCTTCTGCCCATGGGAGGGACACCTCCCACTAGAGCAGGTTGCTCAGAGCCCCATCCAGCCTGGCCTGAGAAACTGCCAAGGATGGGGCTTCCCTCACCTCTCTGATTATGATCTTTTCTAGATCATGTGCAAACACATGGCTGGAGGACAGCACAGAGGAGCTCGCTACTGCATCCTGGGATGTAAATCCTCTGTAGATGTCCTCAATTTCTGGAACTAAAGTCTTCACATGCAGAACTACTGTCCTTAGTCCTCACACTAGGAACTTGGCAGGCAGGAATTTATAAATGCACAGAACATAAAGAAACCTGAGTGGTGTGTATGTGCTCCACATTGTGTTTTGATTATAGCTAACATTGGGTGCAAGCTAGGAATAGGTATAGAAGAGTTTGGGATAATCCCATGAGGAGGAGTATTATTTCTTCTTTTTCTAATTCAGTAGCTCTCAAGTTCTGTTTGATTTGAAAGGCAATACAGTGAACACACCCCAGAAGTGCACATGAACTTGGATATGGAAGGGCAGGAGAATCAGCGGAGGCATTTAGACGTGGCTCCCATGAATTAGTCCCCAGTTCCACATGGAGGAAGGAACAGTGTTGTTGCCTCCCCTTTCCTGCCTGAACCAGCACTCTCCTTCCTGCAGAGAAGAAGCTGAAGGTGGCCAGTCTCAAGCAGGGTCTGCAGTACGAGTTCCGTGTGGCCGCTGTCAATGCTGCCGGCGTTGGGGATGCCAGTCCCCCCTCCCAGCCTGCCCTGGCACGGGACCCCACCAGTAAGTATTCTGTCCCTGCCCAGTCCTGGCCTGGGGGCTGAGTGTAGCCTGGTGAGCTTCAGGGAGAGACATATTTATTTATTAATTTTCTTTCTAATGCTTTGTCCAAGTTTGTGAAGACATAGATAAGTGGGGACTGCTTGAGAACCTGCTGTTGGTGTGAGGAAGGGGTGGGAGGATTTTCAGGATGGTCTCTGAGTCCAGAGTGGGGATACTCCCCACGTGGGTGCTGTGTGGTGTGGAGCTGTGTTTGGGAGGGGTTGCAGAACCTTCTGGGAGTGTTGCAGGTTTTACTGCATGGCTGGCAGCGGCAGCACCCAGATCCATCTTTGAGGAGCTGGGACTCTGAGGAACTGCAAGACAAGCAGGGTGGATGTCCAGTGTGCTGCAAGAATGTCAGAGATCTCTGGAAGTGACTGAAAAGGTGGGGAGGGAAATCATGCAAAAAATAACTTAAATTTTTACCATTGCAGAATTTCCAGGTCAAGTGCAGGACCTTAAAGTGAGCAGCAGTGATGGCACTAGTGTCACCTTGACATGGAAGAGACCTGAAGCAAAAAATGGGAGTGATGTGAAAGGCTATGAGGTGGAGATGAGGTCTGCTAACAGCCCCAACTGGACCAAATGCAATGCTCTTCCCATAGACACGACCACTTACACAGTTAAAGGCCTTCAAGCCAAGGAGACGTATTTCCTACGGGTGAGAGCCCTCAATGACAGTGGCCCAGGAGAAGCTGCAGAGCTGGAAGCTTCCATCAGAGCTGCTGCCCCTGTGGGTAAGTCAAACAGGGCTGCTGCAGAGTGAGGTCATTCTGTAGGTTGCACGATGTGGGCAAGATCTGTAGGTCATCTATGAGCTCCTTTTAAGTCCCTGACTGTAGCAGAAGGACAAGCACCACGTCGCTCCTCTCCAGTTTGCTCTTCTTTAGTCATCTCATCAGGAATTTCGGAAGGTTTAGCTGATAAGAAATGTGTAGTGCCCTGTGTTCAGCTCACATTAGAGTCATTATTATGAAATAACCCTCAAAACTCTATTTGCATCTTGGATTTCCATACCTGCCCATATCTGGGATCACCAGACAGAAACCTACCCATGTTTTTTTGGTTTTTAAGGAAAAAAATACAGTTTTCAGTCTATTTTTATACCATATTTTGGAAATAAATAGGGTTTTTTATTCTCTCATATCACATTTCTTATGTTGGTTTTTAGTTTTATTTCCCTTTTGAATTTTCTAGTCTGAGTGGACCTTTTCAGTTTTTCATGGTTATTTGTAATCTGTAGCTCTGCTTTTATTCATTTATTTTATTTATTTACTTATTTCTTTTGGAGATAGTAAGAGATAATTCTGTGAAAGAATCTTCCTTAACTTGGGTCCTTAGACCTCTGTCTGGGGACTCCTTTTGTAATCAGTTAGTAAAGAATTGAATATAAGTCCATAAGGGAACTTTTTTTTTTTCCATTTCTGAACTGGAAATACTAAATAAAATTTAGTGCTATTGTATTTGGCATTTTAAGAAGAATGATAAGTACAAATATATTATTATTACATTGTATTCACGAGAAAATAAATATAAAGGACTTTAAATAGTAAAAAAAAAAATATTATTTTTAATAAACTTAGGCTGGTTTCCTGCAGGTGTTCTGTATTTTGTGGTGAATGTGTATTTCATAAACATCTCAATTTCAATTGCCTTGTTCCCAGATGGTTTGTTTTGGTTTGTTTTTTTACACTAAAGATCCTCCATGTGAGGAGAGGGTGTGTCAGGGAGCCAATTTCTTCAGGATTGAGACATCACATCTATACAAACATTGCTGTGAATGTATTTTTACATCAGTTCCCCTTGTTTAGCCATATAGATAAATAAGTAGTAATACAGTTTGAAAGGTGTAAACTCTGGTATTGAAACAACTTTTTTCCCACCTGTTTGTTTTTTGTTTGGTTTGGTTTGGTTTTTTTTTGCCACTGAGTTTCCCAGCAGCCTGCAGAGTGGCTGTTGGAAAGGCATCGGGGGTGTCACCACATGAGTGTGACTTTGTCAGTCATACCTTACAGCCTTTACTGTAATCACTTGTCTTTTCCAGTTCCTCCCAGGTTACTAATAGATGACACAGTGAAAAGCTTCCTGGTTATAAAAGCAGGAAATACCATCCGAGTGAATATCCCCTTTGAAGTAAGTATTCAGGTGTCTTTGTAAGAATTTTCCAACTGGTTTCATGTTGCTGTCAATAGTAGATGTGAAAACTGAGCTATTGTTCTCCTGGGGTGGAATTTTGTTGACAAGACACTGGGCAGATCCTGTAACCTGCTGGTGCTGTGTGTCCTTTCTGCAAGTCCTTTCTTGACTTCACTAAAGCATTTGACACTGTCTCCCACAGCATCCTGGCAGCTAAACTGAGGCAGTGTGTTCTGGACATTGGGCATTGGGGTGGATTGGGAACTGGCTGCAGGACAGAAGCCAGAGAGTTGTGGTCAATGGGACAGAGTCCATTTGGAGGCCGGTGTCAAGTGGAGTTCCCAAGGGTTGGTACTGGGACCAGTATTATTCAATATATTCATTAATTACTTGGATGAGGGAGCAGAGGCACTGGCAGCAGATTTGCTGGTGACACCAAACTGGGAACAGTGNGGCCCTGGGGGTGCTGGTGGCAGCAGGGTGCCCATGAGCCAGCAATGGGCCCTGGTGGCCAGGAAGGCCAATGGCACCCTGGGGGGATCAGAAGGGGGGTGGTTGGTAGGTCAGAGAGGTTCTCCTGCCCCTCTGCTCTGCCCTGCTGAGGCCACATCTGGAGTGTTGTGTCCAGGCCTGGACCCCTCGGCTCCATCAGGACAGGGAACTGCTGGAGAGAGTCCAGTGCAGAGCCCAGAGCTGCTGGAGGGAGGGGAACATCTCCCTGCTGAGGAGAGGCTGAGGGAGCTGGGGCTCCTGAACTGGGAGGAGACTGAGGGGGGACCTCAGGAATGGTGATAAACATGGAAAGGGTGAGTGTCAGGAGGCTGGAGCCAGGCTCTGCTCAGGGACATCCAGAGACAGGACAAGGGGCAGTGGGTGCAGCTGGAACATGGGAGGTTCCACATGAATATGAGAAAAAACTTCTTCCCTGTGAGGATGCCAGAGCCTGGCCCAGGCTGCCCAGGGAGGTAGTGGAGTCTTCTGCTCTGGAGATGTTTATAACCCACTTGGATGAATTCCTGTGTGACCTGATATGGGTGATCAGGCAGGGGGATTGGACCAGATGATCTTTCGAGGTCCTTTCCAATC
This sequence comes from Ceyx cyanopectus, assembly GCA_013401355.1. Classification (NCBI taxonomy): domain Eukaryota; kingdom Metazoa; phylum Chordata; class Aves; order Coraciiformes; family Alcedinidae; genus Ceyx; species Ceyx cyanopectus. Next base: position 15,916 of record VYZU01040749.1, on the reverse strand, counting down.
CCTGACACACTGTGATACTGTGATGAGGAAAACATGAAGAATTCTTCATCTGTCACCCTCAGCAGTAGGGTTTCATGAGCTTGTGGTCATTCATTAACCTCTGAAGATAAGGCACAATGCTGGCCATCCAACCATACCCATGTCACCATCTTCTGGTACTGATCTGTCATGCTGAGAGCTTAAAAATCAGTCTGACTCCCTCAGAAGGCCTTGGGCTAGCATTTCCAGAAGCATCCTCTTGAGGGTATTTGTCTTACTAAGCAGCAGGACTTAAACTGTCTGACTTGAGACACAGATGGAGACCAGACTGGTGGAAATCCTGAGTGCTTTGCTTTGAGCTTGGGGCAGCACAGGTCAAGTCTGGAATGTGAAGATGTTGAAGGCAAAGCCTGTGGTATCTGCTGGCCTTTCTGCTGCCCTCCTGGAGAATAGAGACCAAAGATGGCACAATGGAAATAAAGACTTGGAGGATGTTCTTTTGATTTCCAAACCCAGCTCTTCTTATTATAAGTAGACAATATTAACTAGTGATGTGATCCATTGTTCTTGATCTAGCACATCTTGTTTGATACAGTTATAGCCCAACACAATAGTACAATAACATGCTTAAAAGACTCAGAGAAAGGGAAAAGTTACAAAGAAGCTTCAGAGCAGCCCTTTATCCAGGGCTCTTAGATCCATCTTAGATCCTTATTTCTAAATATTACTTTACAGTGTCCTCTGGTTATATCTTTTGGACAACATAATCATAGAATCATAGAACTGTTTGGGTTGGAAGAGATGTCTAAGACCGCTGAGTCCAACCCTCCCCCAGCAATGCCAGGGCACCACTGCCCCTGGCCCTCAGCACCACAGCTCCACAGGGGGCTTGGAAACCCCTCCAGGGGTCATGGGGACTCCACCCCTGCCCTGGGCAGCCTGGGACAGCCCTGCAGGGGAAGAAATTGTTCCTCAGCTCCAACCTCAGCCTCCCCTGGGGCAGCTTGAGGCCGGGTCCTCTTGTCCTGGCCCTTGGGAGCAGAGCCCGACCCTCCCTGGCTCCAGCCTCCTGCCAGGAGCTGCCAGAGCCAGAAGGTCTCCCCTGAGCCTCCTGCTCTCCAGGCTCCACCAGCCCAGGGCCCTCAGCTGCTCCTCCCCACACTCCTGCTCCAGCCCCTTCCCCAGCTCTGTGGCCCTTCCCTGGCCACGCTCCAGCCCCTCCATGTCCTGCTGGGAGTGAGGGGCCCAGAACTGACCCCAGGATCCCAGGGGTGGCCTCCCCAGTGGTCAGTGCAGGGGGACAATCCCTGCCATAGTTCTACTGGCCACACTAGTGCTGGTGTCCAAGCCAGGATGCTGGTGGTTGCCTTGGCCACCTAGGAACACACTGGCTCATTTTTAGACACAATGAAACTGAAGATGTAAAGATGTAATCTAGAGGCAAAAACAAGAGGGCTATAACTTGTGTTGTTCTTAACAGGGGTCTCCAGATCCAGTGGTGACCTGGTTAAAGGATGGTCTTCCTATTTCAAACCGGGCTACAATAAACACCAAGGATGGTACCACCCAGCTGCTGGTTGGAGCAGCTGAGTTCACTGACAGCGGCACCTACACCATTGAGCTCCAGAATGGATTGGGGAAAAGGGAAACATTCACCTTCCAAATTCGAATTACAGGTAACTCATCTCTGTACACCCAGATTTGCTGCCTATAGGCAGCAGGCAACGAGGTGAGCTCTGGTGCAGTTGAGCTGTGCAGGCACAGGGAGAGCAGGAGAACAATGCTTCATTAGATTTAATCTGGTCACTTTGTGGTATCACTTGGCCACTTCTACAGGACAGAGCAACCTACTGATTAAAATCAGACCCTGCTCCTCCCAGAGTGACTCTGCCTAAAAAGGGGAGGTCACACAGATGGAGAGTGCAAACCACAGGAGAAAGGTTTGTGCTCTTTGTAAGGTCAGTTAACAACAGGTGGTAGGACTTTTAATCATTGTCATAACAACACTATGTGCTGTCTCCTGAAGAGGTGAAGAGGTTTAGCTGTACCAGCCCTTGGCTGCCTCTGTCGGTGAGAAGGTAGGAGGGCCAGCAGCAGTTATTAGCAAATGAGCTTGTGTGACTGAAGAGGGAATCACTTTTTCTGTCCCTTCTAATGACCAGGGTGCTTACTCAGCCCCCAGACATAGACTGGACTTTTTAAGGTTCTGTACTGGGCATCTCTGATGTTATTTGCCTTCATGTGACAGATATCCCACAATCCCCTGGACCTATTAAATTGGAAGAAAATGTGCCACACACAGTGACAGTGACCTGGGAGCCATCAACATCTGAGAAGTGGGAAAATAATCTCTACTACACAGTCCTGAAACGGGAATCACAGAAGGGCTTGTGGCACGTGGTGGGTGACCTGATCTACACCAACAAGTTCACATTCACCAAACTGGTCCCAGGCCGGGACTACTACTTCAGGGTTGTGGCAAAAAATGACTTGGGAGCCAGTGGTCCATCTGAAACTGTGCAGCCTTGGAGAATTTGGAAACCAAAGGGTAAAGCAACGTTTACAAGTTACGAGTTTAAAGTTTACAAGTTACTACCTGTGTGTGGTTGTGCTTTGGGGTTTTTTTTAGTGTTCCCTAATGCACTGCCCCAAAATGAGTCTCTCCTCTTGGGAATGCTTAGTTGCCCAGAACAAGATCACATAGAGATACCCTGAGAAATTCCAGCTTTGCAGGGAATCCTGCCTGTTCTGCATGGACCTTGTGCAGATTGGTCCTTTTATTTCCAGATGTTATATCATGAAATTTAACCCAAAATTAATTCCTGGCAAAATCTAAGGCTTTACATTTTGCAGAAACCAAAGTTTCTGACTTCAGAGTTAAATTCTGGCTAATTAGAGAAGAAGCAGAGATTGCAATCCATAGGTGTGTGGCACCTCTGGCAGGTAGCAGTGCAGAAAGACAGACTTTCCTCACAGCCAAATGCTGTGGTTGCAAACTGGTCCTTTAAACCCTGACTCCTGTCGCTGTGGAGGAGTCTCAGTCTGTGTTCATGTGTTTCTGGATTGATCTTACAGCTGAATTTCAAGTCAGACCACAGAAGTACAGGGGAGTTAATCAAAACCAGCCCCCGAGAATCCTCGTCCCGCTGAAGCCTCACGTGGTGACGACGGGCAGCGAGTGCCGCATGAGCTGCGCCGTGGGAGGCCACCCACGTCCAAAGATCACGTGGTACAAGGACAGCAGAGACCTCTCCAATGATCCTGCCTATTTTTGCACAAACGACTTTGGTGTGTGCTCCCTGGTCATCCTGGGTGTCTCCAAGCCTGATGAAGGAGAATACATGGTGGAAGCCACCAATGAATCGGGCCGCGCCTTCAGCAAAGCTTTCCTCACCATTAAAGGTAACAATTTTCAATGCTTCTCCTCCTTTGCTGTGTGGGGTCAAGATGTGTCATTGCTGTTAAGGTGCTTCAAAAGTGGTGGCTCTGCAGCTTTATTTACTGACAAGAGCAACCTCCTGTAAGGCAGGGGACAGAAATGAAAAGGCAGACATGAGAAAACCTCTTGTTTTCTACACGAGCCAGAAGTTTTGGTTGACCTTGAGTAAGCCTTTGAGAGAGAAATATCCCATCTTCATTTGATAATACCTGGGTTTGATTTTTCTACTGCGCAGGAGCTGCAGGGTAGAAGATGCTGCAAGATGTGCAAAGTTAGCTGAGGCGGTGAGGAGCAAGTCTGGTGTTAGGTGGCCAAAGGCAATGAGAGGGATGTGGGAGAAATGGGAGAAAGAGAGGGACATGGTGTAAGTTAAATAAGGTCATTGGGGTTCCTGATGAGAACAGAGTCAGTGCAGCTGACTGAGGGTAGACATGTGATGTATGTGCTTGTGGAAATGTACCTTTGGCAATTTTACTCAGTTCGTTAAGAAATATCCTTTACTGTGAGACATATTTTCCATTTAGTGTAATTCAGAACACCATGGTGGAGTGGAGAACTGGGTCAGTTAAATCCCTGTAACATTCCAGGTCCCCCTTCCCCTGCACCTTATGGACAATCTCCCTTGTTACAATATTGAGCTACTTCTCTCTTTCTCTCATTTTCAGACTCCACCCTGTAGTGTGGCCTTCCTGAGAACATCTCTTCACTCCCCTGGGAACTGAGAATGGGCTCTATATGGAGGCTGTGCATTTATCCATTTCCAGATGTGCATTATAGTCAGAGTGGTTCATTTTTCAGATCCAGTAGTTGTGTTTTGATCATGATGCTGCACTGTAGTCCAAGTGGGGAAAAGAGCTTTAAGAGAATTGTATTTTTGTAATGATCGTGGCTTTCCACTAGGCCTTTAAAACACAAAGGAGAACCTTCAGGGACACAAAAGATGAGAAGAAAAATAATTAGGCAAAATGAAACTTTCCATGGAGAACACAGGAGCCAGAGATTGTTCCACCACCTGCTGCCAGGCTGCAATGAGGATATTTCTTGCCACCAGAGATCTCTAAGATGGCCTTTAGAGTGCGGGTTTCTGATCCAGAACAATCATTTTAGATTCCATGTAATTATCAGCAGGTTTCCTAATTCTGGTAGCAGAAGTTCTGTGTGTATTCCACTGCCAGCAGGAGCTGAATTTATTGCTCCCTTTAACCTCTAAATTGAAAAGAGTATCTGTCTGATGGCTTTGTCTGAGCAGGAGATAAATCAGACTAGGCTGGCATGGGGTAATGCTGCTCATAGTTAAAATGCATTGGTGGGCATGGATAGAAATCCAGACCAGTTCTTTGTGTGCAGATCAATGTTCTACTTTGAAAGAAACAAACAAAACAAAACAACCCAAACAAACTACAGCAGCAAGTGCTGTAAAAAAAAAAAAAGGATGCCCCTAAAATACCCCATCAATATCACCTTTGGAAAATAACTACCCCTACTCATGACATCTCTAGAATGTTTTTCCCTAATGCAAAAATAGGTTAAAAATCTTTCATATTTGACCAGAAGCAAGAGGTACCACCAGAGATCCTCTGCCATGGCTGCGGGGTTCCATTGTGGTGTGGAGAAGGAGACTGGAAAGCAAAAATGTTATGATGACTCTATGAACTTATGGCCTTGTAGCCTTACCACCAATGGTACTTTGATGGCATCATCTAGAAGACAGGGGAGTTGAGAGCAAAGACTCAAAGCCCCTGGATGCTCAGACAGACAGTCAAACATTTAGGTGGGGCTGAAATGGTCTTTTTGGTTATATTTTGTACAACCCTGTACAGACACGGCATCAGTAAATTATGAAATTAAACCATAATTCAGTAAAATCTACCATGAGTAAGTGTTCATTTCAAAGAAGGAAGCCTGGCTGGTTCCAAAATGCCAATCTGCGTCTCTTGCAGTTTTCAGCTCTAAAAACTCACCTCTCTCCCTGTATTTCACCTGGAAGTTCTGTTTAACCATGAAGAACAGAACAACAGATATAAGGCTTTTATAGGTTTATTTCTCACTAGTACTGAGCATGCTGATGGAGCCTCAGATCATGCAAGTTAGAGTAAAACAACATAATAATCTGCATGGCAGTGGAATCCAGCCACTTATGGATCAGGATGTACCCATGGCAAGTGATCTCACACCTCATTCCTTGAAGATACTGCTACCAGCTGCTTCTGGGAACATTTTTGTTATGTGCTTAACTGAAGCAAGGCTCATTTGTTTACCCCAGGGTAACCCTCATTGTGTTACTGTGGCCTCTGTCTCAGGCCCTCTTTGATCCACCAGATGAAGGCTATGGATGTTCCACTTGTTATATGCAAGTGAAGTACTAGGCTACTCCTCTCTTAGTCATCTGCCATAAGGGTAGAGCTCTCTGTTCCTTCCATTCCCACATATCTGGTCACCTCTGGTCAGTGCTCCCAACCTGTGGGCTCCCAAAACCCCTGAAATCTTGGTACAGAAACCATCTCCCAGGAGAGTGGGGCTTCCCAGGACTGCCAGCATGGACCCCTCAGGCTCCAGCCCTGCAGCATGTGCTCCCTAAACAGATGGGTAGGGCAGTGCTGGTGCCTGGCCTAGGCTCTTTGTTCTAAGGTCACTTGTCCCTGCTCTGCTGACATCTTGAGCACTTTTGGTAACCGGGTCAGTTGAGTCCCTCGATGTGTTAATTGTCCATTCTTTGAAAGCACCTGGAGACCTGGTGTGGACAGTAAGTGTCCCCTGAGCCATTTGCCACTGCTCCGTGGGTGAAATGGGGCATGTGCTGAGCCAGAAGTATGGGACCATGGTCAAGCAAGCAAATGCCTGGTGGTACTGCTGAAGGGCTCCTTCATGCTCTGTTGGAGCTGCAGTGCTGCACGTGGAGGATGATCCATTGGGGTGTTGATGTCTCTTTTTCAGATGGCCTGTAACTCCATGTAGAGAGAGAGAAATAATTCCCACAAGGAGCAGGACATGCTGCTGATCTCTTGACTGTTTTATATTCCAGCCCCCTGTGCTTAAAGTTACTGCTGCTTAAAATCTTGGAAAACATGCTGCTCCCTTCTCTTGGAGAACCACCTCACGTTTTGCTTCTTGATTGGCAATGACCTGACTATCTTCCCTGTGATCTGCATGTTTATGGGGTCCCAGCAGCCTTGAATTAGGTTCCTACCTGGAGATGCACTTGCTGCTCTTTGTACTCTGGATATGCTGAGAGACATTTCTTTCAAGGCTGAATGACAAACACCAAGGTTCCACTAGCTTGAGATTGACTTACACGGGTCAATGCTGTAGAAGTGTGTGGTGGTTTCTGTGTCACAAATATGCAGCATTTGCTATTTTCTTCTTGGGTGATAAGCATAAGGGCCAAGACTGTTAGAAGGGCCTGAAAATTTGAGATTGCAGCCTGAGTGATGTCTGGAAGGACCTGCTGCACCAGGAGCAGGAGATTCTTGCAAGTCTTACCAGGAGTTGCACACTTAAGCTCATGGATGTCAGCATCAATTCAAACTAGTCCTCTGCTGCTATTCTCTTGACTGATTTATATTCCAGCCTTATGTGCTTAAAGTGCTGCTGCTTAAAACCTTGGAAGCAGGGCTGAGATGAACACGTCATGCAGGGCTGAAATATCAAGAGCCTGCTGTGTAGTGTCAGTAATCCCAGGAGGAAGAGGTGGTGTGCATGGGTAGAAATGGCCAGTCAGCAGGAGAAGCAGGTGAGTGTTTCAGAGTCAGCAGCGCTGGTTGTTCACCTGGTGAGCTTTGATTACAGCAAAGTGGTGCCTTTCCCCTCCCAGGAATCATCCTCTGATGTGGAAGAGCCAATGCTGCAGGGTGGAGAAGATAGAGCATGGCTTGGAAGGAGCTGCCAGTCAAACTTTCCTGGTCCAAAAGTGAGCAGCCTCCCCAGTCACAGACAGGAAAGCAGATTACAAAAGCCTTAGCATCTTCAGAGATGCCCTGAGCTGTATTTCCCTCATTTCTTGAAGTCTTCTCATTTAGGTGGTCCCAAGCCAGGTCTATGGATGCGAGCACCAGACACCCAGTTGCTGGCACAGCTGAGAGGGAGGACTCAAGCTGCTCACCTGATAAACCCCTCTGGCAGCCATGGTGCTGCTCATTTGCTGCTGGATAGGCAAGAGGTTCTCTTGCCATGCTCATTGTTGTCTGTCCAACTGCTTCTGGCCCCCCAGGGTGGCTGAAATTGGTAGCATTTAGAGAAAGTATTGCCTAGAACCTGCCACACATCCCTTTTTCATGGCTTGCTATCACTCTTTGCAGTGACTGAATCTGTGTTAATGTTTAGGGTCACGGCCACCCACTAGACCTATAACAGATGCTCTCTGTTGACCTCCCGCCCTTCCCAGAGTGGAATACAAAGGGAATGAGGAAGAGAGTCTTCTGAGTTAGAAAACAAAACCAGATTTTATGAAAAGTAAAAACCCTGAGCAGAATTAGTTCTGTTCTGACTCAAACCAGGACACTTTAGAAGATGGTATTTGGGGAGCTGGGCTAAGTCTGATGGCTTTTGCTTCCAGGAACTGCTTGTGACAACCAGAGGCTGTTGTACAGGTACCCTAGCCTATGGTTTCTTATCACTAAGGCACAGTAGGGCTGCAGCCTCTGCAGCTCTTGGCCTCTGCTGACACTTGCCCTGCAGTCCCTCGGAGCAGCTCCCCAAGATTCCCACCCAGTGAGGAAGTGGCAACACCAGACCAGCGGAGTTTGTCTCTAAAATGGGTTTATGAGCACCAAGGAGAGCAATGCTCTTGAGCTGGGCGGGCTAGGTGAGCTCTTCTGCTGACTCCCACCCCAGGTGGAGGCCACGGGGTGTGGTGCTGAATGTGCCAAGTCCTGATTCTGCCATGGAGTGTTTTTTTTCCCCTCTCTCTCTTAACAGGCAGGGCTGGGCCTCCCTAATTTTGGTGTACGTCACCCCCCTGGCCAAGGGTGAGCAGCTGTAACAGCTTGGGGTGAATGAGTTGGAGAGCAGGTTGCAACAGCATCAGAGTAAAATCCCCTTGAGTGCGAGATGAAGGATCCTGTTAGGGCAGAAAACAGGACCTCACATGGGAGTCTTCCTTGGCAGAAGGTGTTCTTGGTGTGTTGGGTTGATTGGTAGAAAAAAAAAAAATTCTCTTATTAAGACTCCCAACTTCTGTGATGAAGTTGTTTTGGTGACTTGGAGAATGAGATCAGGTCTGCTCATAAATCAGCAGTGCTTTTCTGTGCTGTTTTCTGAGTGCTAATGTCAGCCATAGGGACTCTCTTGACCATCTTTCTAATTGATGTTCTTTTCTTAGGCCCTGTTTAGTGAAGGCTTTTCTCCATCCATTGTGACCATCGAGGGGCAGAAGGCCCATATCTCTTCTTCTTCGGGTTCTCTAGGGTGTGGATCCCAAGTCTTATAAGGAACAACAGCAAGACATGGTTTGATGGTGACCTGGCAGTGCTGGGTTAACAGCTGGACTTGATCTGAAAGGTCTTTTCCAACCTAAGCAGTGCTGGGATTCCTTGTGTGCTGTGGATGGTCATATTCATATGTATTCCCTGTGCAGCTGCATGTCCCAGCTCCCTTCTCTTCCTGATAGTGATGTTCAGGGCTACAGGCCTCAGCTTTCTGACTGAAGTCTTATAGAAGGAGATGCTGTTTCAGTCCTGCCTCTGTGTACCCCCAAGAGTTTAAAGGCTGTTTGGATGATGGTCTTTTTTGGCTGGTAGGCAGGAGATGGAGCTGAGACATGCTGGTGTCCTTGGGAAGCTTTTCAACATGAACCCCATCAATGTCAGTGTATCATCCTTCCACATGGAAGAGTCTGGGTCTGTTGGTGTGACTCAGTGAGCAGTCCATGCGATTGAATTCAGGGCCATCTCATCCTCCTGGAAGGGCAAGACTCTATGATCTGACACTGGGCAACGCTTGGAGCAAGAGCTGCCAAATCTTCACCCATCTCAGGGATGTGGAGGTTGCAGGAGGGGACCCGTTTGCCTCTGAAGATGTCTGTGCTCAGCAGGGAGAGGCAGCCTTTGGAACAGCCTCTGTCCAAGCTCCCCCCCGGCTGCACAGCCGGTCCCATCCCTCCATCTCCAGGGAGTGGAGCTGTAGGACTGCAGAGTCCTCCAGGCCTCCCCAGGGACAATGCACAGGAGTTTTCCAGCCTTGAAGGCTCTGCAGCTTCAGCTTCTTCAAAGACTTGAGACACTTTAGAGCCCCAACATCCTCCATAAGACTGTTTGAGAGCTGTCACTGGCGTGTCTTACCTCCATCTAGAGGGTTGAATGGAACGAGGCCATTCCTGGGCAGTGAGATTCTGGCAGGAGCAGCTGTACACTCTAGGAGACCTTGGCAGTTTCTCCTCCAGATGCTCTTCTGTAGGTTCCTGTAGCTTAGATCCAAACATCTCTGCTTCCAAAGCTTGCCTCTCCTTTTGCTCCTGCGTGGAGTCAATGCAGCTGGCCTGGAGACACAAACCAGGAGCTCCCAGAATGAGGTGAGAGAGGCAGATAGACCCCATGTGCACTCAGTGCCATGTTCAGCTCTGGTTTCATGGCTGGAGGATGGAGAGGTCTGGGAGCAGAGCATGAGCACGTGCAAGTCCTTCTGGTTTGCATGAAGCAAGCCCTGTCCACAGCTCTCCTGGGCAACCCATTCCAGGGTCTCACCACACCCACAGTAAAGAACTTCTTCCCAATGTCCAATCTAAATCTACCCTGCTCTAGTTCCAAACCATTTCCCCTTGTCCTGTCACCACACGTTCTTATAACAAGTCCTTCCCCAGCTTTCCTTTCAGATAGTGGAGGCCACTATAAGTTCTCCCCAGAGCCTTTTCTTCTCCAGGCTGAACAGATCCAACTCCTTCAGTCTGTCCTCGTAGGTGCTCCAGCCCTCTGGTCATCTTTGTGGCCTCCTCTGGACACTCTCCAACAGGTTCATCGAAACCATAGGCAGGTTTCCTATAGGGCAGTGTGTCAAGACACACGAGCTCCTCAAGCTCTGTCTCAACCCAAATGGATCCATTAGTGATGCTGGCAGTATAAAGCTGGGTGGTGGTGTTGACCAGACCAAAATTTCCTGCCTAAGGTTACTTCCGAGCCTGTAAACATGAAAGACAAAACAAAAACAGCGCAGCAAAGATGATGTTAGCTGTTCACAGCTGAGGCCAGACGAGGTGGATCCAGTGTGGATGGGATTTCCATCTGAGTTACCACCAAACACAGTCTGTGGATCATAGGTGTGTGATTAAAGCAAGTGCTGTTCTATCTGATGGAGCTAGCTGCTCTGCAAGGAGCTTTTTGTTGAGCCAGGCAGCACCAGTTCAGTGAAAGGTGGTACTGTGTGTGCTTGGTGACTCTCACGGCAGCCTCAGGAGGTATCTTGATTCACAGAGAAGATCCTGTTAAGCCACAAGAAGCTGAAGTGTTTGCACAAAGATAAGAACTCGCTGGAACATCTGCATAACCTATCTGCTATTCTTGCTGAAAAAAGGGATTTTCTATGCCTCCAGCTTCACTTCTTTTCCTCTGCCCAGACATGGCACTGCCAGAAGGATGGTGTCTGCCCCATGGGCTGTGGTCCTCCAAGGATCAGAGCTATCTGAAAACTCAACCAAAATGGATCACGCTGAAATGATACGTGAGTAAAATGACCCAGAGTAGTAAACCCTGATGTGCTTGTACGGGCTGACACTTGGCCTTGCTGGTGACACTGGCTCCTCCTCGCCCTTGGCAGGCACAGACTTCTCCAGCAGATGCAGATTTGCATGACAGACCCAGAGGCACTGGCCTGTGAAGTTCTGTTACCGTGCAAATGACATTTCCTCCTATTTGCTCACTCCTGGGTGAGCGAAGCCGCTCTCTGACCTGGCCACAACCTCTGGTCTGGGCAACACTATCCACTCTAACGTGGCCTCAGAGTATCCAGAGCGTCTCAAGGTGTTGGGTTGTGCAGCTCTTGGCTTCCTGTGCCTACAGCTCTGCCTTTCTTACACTTGGTTTGTGTGCAGCCGCCTGCCCTCTGTGTGGGCCCTACAGTGGGACAGTGGCTACCTTCCCCAGTGCCTGCTGCTGCTGCTGCTGTGGCTGCTCAGCACCATGCAGGTAAAAACAGATTTCTGTGCCGTCTTTCCCTTTCTCTCCCTCACCGGCCATACCCCAGCTCCTTTGTTGGCAGCAGCGGCCACCCCAGCTTTCCACATCTCTGCTGTAAGGCTGGCAGCAGGCTGGGGTTGTTTTGTTCCTCCAGCAGACTGCCGCCTGCCTTTCCTCTGAGCTCCTGGGTCTCCTGCCTTGGCATGGCACATCATGGCCTTTGTTCTCTCCCGTTGCATGGCGAGCAGATGAAAGCCGACCGTGAGCTATAATTTATAGGTAGCTTGAAACGCAGTTCTGGCAGGGCAAAGCACGCCAAAAGATGTGGCAATGCCTGAGGAGATGCGCTCATACTGCTTATCAAATGATGCTTGAAAGGCTCAGTAATTCAAGAGGAGGGTTGGGTTGCTCAATTTTAGCAGAGGATCAACTGCCTCTATTACAGGGACACGTGTTTGGGAGCAAGGAGCTGATAGCTGCCTTTTGGGAACTCGTCCGGTGAGGCGATTCACGGCTTCGGAGCCTTGGTCTGAAGGGCAGCGAGGCTGAGGAGGGTGCCTGGGCACATACCTGACCAGGGCTGCTCCACCTTTCTTTCCACCCTTCTAGAAAACCAGCTCAGAAAGCAGCTTGTTGCCTTTAACGTAACCAAATATGCAAGTAAGCTTCACAGCTGAAATCTCTGCTCAGCAGGAATTCTGAATGTGGCCTCAGTCACCTCCTTTGGCAGGAACCCAGGAGTGTGGCAGCCCCTTTGCTTGGGGACATTCCCAATCAGCCACTGGAATAATCTCCCCAGGGAGGTGGAGGAGTCCCCAACATGGACACATTCAAGATCCAGCTGGACAGGAGCTGGGCCATCTTGTCTAGACTGAGTTTTGCCAAGGATGGACCAGATGATGCTTGAGGTCCCTTCCAACCCAGATTCTAGAATTCCAGGACAGAGCAACTACCCCTTGCTCAAAAGGAGTATCTCTCTCCTTAAAGACTTCCAGCACTGCAGGCTCCATGGGTTACTGGGGTACAAGACACTTGCCCCATATCATCAGCAGCTTCTTCCCTCACCTTGAGCACTGTGTCCAGTTTTGGGCCCCTCCCTACAAGAAGGATGTTGAGGTGCTGGAATAGGTCCAGAGAAGGGCACCGAAGCTGGTGAAGGATCTGGAGAGTTTCTCCTATGAGGAGAGGCTGAGGGAGCTGGGATTGTTTAGTCTGGAGAAGAGGAGGCTCAGGAGGGACCTTATTGCTCTCTAAAGCTACCTGAAGGGAAGTTGTAGGGAGCTGGGGGTCAAACTCTTCGCCCTAGTTAAAGATGACGGGACGAGGGGGAATGGCTTTAAGTTGTGCCAAGGAAAATTTAGGTTAGATATCAGGAAGAATTTCTTTCCAGAGAGGGTGGTTAGGCATTGGAATGGGCTGCCCAGGGAGGTGGTGGAGTCCCTGGAGGTGTTTAAAAAACACAGAGATGTGGTGCTGGGGGACATGGTTTAGGGACCTTGGCAGTGTAGGGTTAATGGTTGGACTTGATCTTAAAGGTCTCTTCCAGCCAAATGATTCTATGTTTCCCCTCCCCCACAAAACCCTTTTTTCAGTCTGCTGGTAGGAAGAGTCCAGGAACCATCCTCTAAATGTTCCCTGAATTCAGGATAGGTGAGACTTTATATGCAGCCTCCTGTCCTGTGGAGTAACAACAACTGTGAAACCCTGGGACAGTTATCAGCCTTTAGGAAGACCAGGCACTGAGGGAAGATGCTGTGATGTTGCAGAGGCTGTTCCAGCAGCTGTGTTGGGACTACTGAGCTTTTTGGGTTGCTGGGGTCCTTAGAGAAGTCTGGTCCATACGTGGATCATCTGCTGGTGTCTCCTGTGTGTTTGTGTCCTGACACAGAGACATGGTTGCCCACAAGGACAGGAAATTTCCAGGACATGAGGCCTCAAGTAAAATAGGGAGTAGGGCTGAAAATTCATGTTAAAACCTATTTCTGCAGAGAAGGCTCTTTAACTTTATTGCATTTTGTCAAATCAACTGACATCAGAGATTAAAAATTATTCGGGGCAGCTGCTACTTAATAACTACTGAACCATCCTTTCTGTTTTTCTAGATCAAACATTTGTGCAAAATGTCAGACTGTTTTTATGACAAGAGGAAGATGAGGCACTTTGATCTACAGAGACAAGGTAAGATTTCTTTTTCAGTCATTCCTAAGCAGTAGAGCAGTCCTTAATGGTTGAATTTTAATGAAATTACATGTGTATTTCCAACCTGGGCAGTTACTGTGTCTTGAAAGAAAGAAATTGCTGTCTGGTGTCACAGAAGTGGTGAACCTACTCTGCAACCTTGGCATCTTCACTCTGCACATCAGTGAGCTTGGCAGAAATGGCAAAAAAACCCCAAGGTGGGAAACACCATGTAGCCATGTTTTAGCTGCTCTTCCACAGGGATGTTTGCAGTCCCCCAGATGTTATGAATGACTTTACAGTTAAAAAATTACTATATTAGGAGCCTGTGGGTTCCTGAAGCTGCTGGTGAACTTGATTAAAAACCCGTTTCTTCCTTGTTGGGGAAAAAGGTCAGGACAAGACTCTAGGGTTAGTCTTCACATATGGGGAAGCTGAAGGAGGCGGAACCTTCAGCCTGGAGAAGAAGAGGTTACCTGACTTCCACCACAGGTCCTTCTCCAAGGTGCACTGAGGAAGGACAAGTGACAACACTGGCAGAAGCTGCGACAGGGATAATTTCAGCTGTACAGAAGGAAAAAGTTTATTCACATCAGAGACATGCAGCCTTGGGCTGGGATCTTTCATTGGGGATATTTAAACCTGAACTGGGCAAAGACTGGAGTAACCTGAGCTGACTTTGCGAAGAGCTCTAGCTTGGACCTGATGCTGGATTCAGGACCTCTCAAAGTCCTTTTAACTTAAATCTTTCTACGATTTTTTCTCCCAGTGAAGAGCAGTCTCTTCACATACACATGTGGCAGTTTATTGTGTCCTACAGAAGACTTAGAAAGAGGAAATGGCCCCTGATGATATCATATCTTGCTTGTGTTTTGGCAACCTAGAAAATGGCAGGAGGAACTGCTGCACAAACCACAACCCCTGTCTCCTCTGCACCAGGCATGTCATGCGTGGGACATTCCTGCACAGCTGACTTGGTTCCGTGTTTCCATCCTAAAGCAGGGCTGGGTATGTGCTGTCCTCCAGCAGCACGGCAGGAGGTGAGGGATGCACTCCAGAGGACAAACCTCCCATTGTCCTCCTTGATTCTGTGTTGTGGTCGAGCCATCAGACCCCCGCTGAAGGCCAAGTGTTGTTTTTGCCCCTGACTCCAATTTGGACTTGCCAGCCAGTGTCACGCAGTCCCTCTGAGGTGATCTGGGTGTGCTGGGATGTGGAACAAGAGCCCAGCCAAGAGGCAGAATGAATTGCATCCTCAAACCAAGGCTGAGGGGAGGTGCTCAGCTCCTCTGCCCTGAGCTCTCCTAGCTGGGTGTTGGAGCTGGGTCAGTCTGTGCTGGCAGCAGCGGGGTGGCCACGCTCACTCCCCAGAGCACAGTGCTGCAGGGAGAGGGTCTGGAGCAGCTGCACAGTTCATCCCAGAGCAGCTCAGCTTTCCCCTGCAAGTGTAGACGGGACAGCAAAAAAATTACCCTGCTGCTTCAACCTATTTCCAATAGAGGGGATTCTGTAAGAAGACACCTGGCAAAAGGGACTTGAAGGTTGTGCACTGAGTGTGGGTATGACTTGGATGGTTGGACATCTTCTTGGATGTTAGGAAAGCTTCTTGCCTCATCTCTAGAACTGTTACCTGACGATGGTTCATGTACCCGAAGCATAAATTACCTTTTATAATCTGTTTTTTTCCCTGTTTAATCTGAAGGTGAGCATGTGAATACTTGTCTGTCTTGAAAACTCAACTCAGGATGGATGCTTCCTGGAAAGCAGAGAGGAGTGAAGCAGATAACCCTGTGTGATGTGAAGATTAGACTCAAATATTATCCTCAAATATTATCTCTCATCACTAGAGCTACATTTCATTAGACAAATTAACAAAATCCTTCAGAAATAACGTCAGGAGTATTGATTCATAGTGGTTTTTATTTTACAGGGTTTTGTAATTTATTTGGAAAAGAGAATGAGCTTCTAGGTTACCTGGTTCATCCTTTACGACTGGGAGTAGAACTATCATTAAAGTCCCTACTCACAGTGCACAGTGGATGCCAGATCAGTAAATACCATCCCTGCCCCATACTTCATGTGCCCTCTTCATCTCCTCACCCCAATTTGTCACCTTGTGCCTGACCATGACACCACAGGACCTCTGGGCCCTTGGGATAATGTGGGATGGAGGAGTCAGCTACGCTCCACATGTCCCCCAGGTGGTGAGCATCCCCAG
>VYZU01040748.1:0-16480 GCA_013401355.1 Ceyx cyanopectus | reverse complement strand
AACTGTTTGTCTTTTCCAGGTAGAATATAGAAGAGTTGCTGCTTGTATCACTGGAATGTATTGGTCAGAGTTTTTTCTGGAGAGTAGAAGTCACATGCACGTCAAATACTGTTTCTTTTGCATGGCCAGATGGATGCTCTGGGACATGTTTTGCAATAAAAGTGTAGTTTAAAATTGTAAAACCCAACAGCAACTTCTTCACCATGGAAAACTTCTGTACAGCATGATGATGTGTGCAGAACAGTGATTCAATATTAGTGTAATTTCCTGTAACAGCCAAATTTTAGAATGGTGCATAACAGATTAACATCTGCTGACTCACCCTCATCTTGCTTCATTTTCATATATCACAGTATCTCTGGTCAGTATCAGATTTGGGTTGATGATGCTGCTGACACATCTGTCCTGTTTTACAGAATCACAGAATCATTAAGGTTGGAAAAGACCTCCAAGATCATCAGGTCCAACCATCTACACATTTTTTAACACCTCCAGGGATGGTGACTCCACCACCTCTCCAGGCATCCTGTTCCAATGCCTCACCACTCCTTTTTCCTAATGTCTAATCCAACCTTCCCTGGTGCAACTTAAGCCTATTACATGTCATCCTATCCAGACCCCTCACTGGCTGCATTGCCCTTCTCTGGACCAGCTCCTCACTGTCTTTCTGGTACTGTGGTGCCCAGAGCTGAACACAGCATTCAAGCTGCAGCCTCACGAGTGCCAAGTACAGGGGCACAAACACTTCTCTATTCCTGCTGGCCATGCCATTTCTGATATTGGCCAGGATGCTGTTGGTCTTCTGTCCACCTGGGCACACTGCTGCATGTTCAGCCTGGTGTCTGTCAGCACCCCCAGATCCCTTCCTGACAGGGAACTTTCCAGCCACTTGTCCCCAAGTCTGAAGGGCTGCCTGGGGTTGTGACCCAAGTGCTGCATCTGGTATATGATATCATTTGCCTCAGCCGATCGATCCAGCCTGTCTAGATCTCTCTGCAGAGCCTTCCTACCCTCACGCAGATCAACATTTCTTCTCAATTTGATGTCATCTGCAAACTTACTGAGGGTGCACTTGATCTTCTCATCCAGATCATCAATGAAGATAGTAAACAAGACTGGGCTCAGCAACGAGCCCCAGGGAACACTACTTGTGACCAGTCACCAACTGTATTTAACTCTGTTTACCACAGCTCTCTGGGCCAGGCCACCCAGACAGCTTTTAACCCAGCATGGAGTTGACCTGTCTAGGGCATGAGCTTCTAGCTCGTCTAGGACNGAAGATACTAGAATGATCGTAGTAAAGTTTCCAGCCAGGAGTGGATATGGAAGGAAGCGGGATTGTTGTGGGAGCACGGAGCAGTACTGATGTAACAGCAAGGCTGTCTCCACACAGACTTCCACTGAGGTTACATCTCCAGTCTGTGTATGCTAGATACCTTGTGTCTTGGCTGAGAATAGCTGAGAGTCTGAAACCTTTTCAGGTTTAGTATGTGTAACGTTTCACTTCATTGCTTTGCTTCATTACTGTGGTAATCTTCATTGCAATTGTTTAGAGAAAGCTTGTTCTTAGAGTTAGAAAACAAGAATTGCTTTCACTGTTGATCTTTTTCAATTTCCACCACTAATTATAGAAATATTTCCTTTAAATAGTTTTTTTTTCACAACCTTTTGTTTGGAAACTTCACTATTTAAAGACNCCACAATCCCCAATTAAAAAAAAAAAATTAAAAAAAAATCTGAAATTCAGATGTTCTCAGAATCCAGAAAATGTAATCTTGCCTTAAATTTCTACAGACACATAGATTTCTACAGACATAAGCAGCCAAATACTTTGATACTGTTTTGCTCAACCAGTGTAGATAATTGAAGTTTTGCATTTGCAATGTAAGTTTTAAAACTGTTTGTCTTTTCCAGGTAGAATATAGAAGAGTTGCTGCTTGTATCACTGGAATGTATTGGTCAGAGTTTTTTCTGGAGAGTAGAAGTCACATGCACGNTGTCAAAGGCCTTACTAAAGTCCATGTAGACTGGACTTAGTTCCCTTCTCTGGAATGGTCTTAGGCCCCTGTGAAAACAGGTGAAATTCCAACCTGCTATTTTACAATTTTTCCTATGCAGGAAAGGTGGAGTTTGGTTTGCAGTTTATTTTGTTACAGTTTGAGTTAACATCACAGCTAGAATTCATGGGTGGGTATATATCCGATATATAAATTGCACTAAGAACAGGTGGGAATAGCTTTAAAGACTCATTAGTTTTATAGCTCCGCTGTTGTTGCCAGAACATTACATACTGCTTTTCCCCAGCCCATTTTTAACTGTAAGAGCTGCCAGAAGCTTACCTACCATTTTCATATAAGCAGTATATGATGTGAGAGGTAGGAGTTTTGGGGTGGCACATACATCTACTGGCATCTTTGAGGGAGAATTAGAGCCATTTGACTTAACCTGAAAAGGGAGGCTGTTCAAAATCACTGGGAAAGAGTTGCTGCTGACAGTCGCAAGCATGGGTTCTGTTCTTTGTGGACACAGCTACAGCCATTTGTGGAGACTGACTAGTCCGTTCATTCTTTGGTGGTGGAAACAATAATAATGCATGAACTGATGTGCTGATACTTGGAAAATGCTGTAGGACACTACACAGTGGCAGTGGTGGTAGGAACCAGTCAGTAAGTGTAGGATTACCTGCCTTCTTGGGAAACCAGTATCAGTCACTAGGACTGGACGAGTTAGTTCAATCTGTGACATAATTGGCATAGAGAACAATTGTGAGATAGTTGATATTCCAAACAGAAGTGAAGTCAGGGACCTCAGACATCTCTGTCCTTTGCTTTTTTAAGTAGAGAAGCATGCTGCCCTTTCGACTCACGGTGAAATTTCCTCTGAAGTGAAGCATCTAAATCTCAGGGGACAGAATATTTTCTGGGAGTTCAGCGTCATCCTAATTGAAAAGAGTGGAGATATTGTTTTGAAGACAGGTGTTTGGTCCTTCTATTATTGCTGATGGATATGGAAAACTTTCAGGCCTGGTCATTCCCAGGGAGTGGTGCAGATCAGCCTGCTGGGGTGGCAGACATCATTCTTTACAATACCCCTGATCCCTGGAGAGAGGCTGGAAGTATTATCCTAGAAAAACAGCTATGGATGTTTTATCCTAGAAAGGAGAAAGCCTCACCCAGGAAGGATACAGGAGGTTTTGGAAGGGTCCCCAGAATATTTCAGGGGCTGAGACTGCACCAGAGGGTGGGGGAAGGAAAGATGAAATGTAAGATACTGTTGAGTGTTGGCCTGAGAGTGGGAGAGTATGTATAAATGTTAAATGTAGCTTGTTTCCATGTGAAATGTTCTTTGTTGTGCTTGATAATGTAGGGAATTACAAACTGCTCTTACAAATAAACAAATTGGAGCATTGCTGCAGGCATGTGGAGAGACTTTATACGCATGTGGTGTTATGTAGTAAATAGTACAATGTTGTCTTGGTGATACCAGGGCCACATGCTTTGCATGGAGGACTTAAACATTTACTAGCAGTAAAATCCTTTAGGAAAGGCAATTGTTTCCTTATATTGGCTTCCTCCAAAGCCAGCACATTGAAAATAGGCCATTTCCTTCTCCAACATTCCTTTTGAGCTGACAGATACTGCCCTCACCAACACTTTGTCACAGGAACCTGTTAATGCTTTCTTTTCCCTAATAATTTTGCATTTTGGACTTTGTTGATGTGCTTCTGCTGCTATCTTAATGCAGATCCCAATTTAATCTTGAATTTAGGGAATAGAAAATCCTGATAAACATCTGGGCTGTCCCGAATGCAAAGGACAAAGCCTTTGTAGTAAAATGTCTCTGACATACACCCATGAGAAGTGTTTGATGTGTTGTAAAAGGCATCTGTCTAAAAAAAAAAAAAACACCACGTTTTTCCTCTTTGGCTTTGTTGAGCAAACTGTGTTAGTAAATGACACAAAGTAACCCTTTTTTCCTTTCCTACTGCCCTCTTTTTTTGTTTGATCTTGCAGTGATGTGATAATGGCAAGTCTGTAACTTGAAAGTAATTTCTGTAATAACTTATAGCATGAACAGAGGGGGGGCTATTTTCTACTGCTAAAGGGAGATCAAAGTATGATCTAGAGATTAAATCTGTTTTGGGAGAGTACTGAGCAGCCTATTTCTACCTCTGTCACTGAACTGCTGTGTCAGATTGGGCAAGTCACTTAACTTCTCCATGCCTTGGGCCGTTGTTGTGAACTGTAGCACTCAACTCTTGCACTACTAGCAAATGTTTTGCATGGCTTAATCATAAATGATTGCCCACACACTAATTAGCCTCAGTCGGTGCAAAGTTTATTATCCTTGTTTTCAACCTTTACACCAATTTAGTCGATGTGGTGGCTGGTTTTGATTTACATTTGGTTACAGCTTGCGGGAGGGAAGGAAGAAAGTGCTGAGCTCTGCAGAGGAGATACAGGCAATGGCACAGGCTGTAGGCTAATGGGAATTTCTGAGCTTAGGGCTGTACTGTACAAGGGATGTTGGCATTGGAGAAGCATTATTACAGCATTTTATCTTGGCCTGGATTATTTTAAACAACCAGCTGAGCTACTAGCAGCAATACACACAGTGCAGGCCAACCTTTCATGTAAATCCTGTGTCTCACACTGGCGGCACCTGACTTTTGGTCACCAGGTTTTTACTATGCTGCTGCTCAAACTGGTTAAATCACACTAGCTGAGGTATGCTGGCTACCTCTTCACAGCTGTAGTCTGGAGGTAGCGCATGCTTATGAGCTCAAACTGGCAAGTGGAAAAGTCGGGTTTGTCAGTCTGCCAGCGTGCTGCATCTGCACGAATGCACAATCCACTGAAAAGCAATCAACTGGCCAAGCCCTCCAAATACCAGGGCAAAGCTGTGCCAACAGTTGTCTCCCTGACAACCGTGTGAGCACTCTTATATGTAGAAGAAATTGGTCACAATCACTCTGGAAGGAAAATACTTGTAGAAATCCCTCTTCTTTAGACAAGGCTGTAGTTTTGCCATCTGTAAAGAGACAAAGATGGGAGGAGTGTCCCGTTCTGTGACAATACTGGAAATTTAATCCATATGTACTTGCAAAGGCAATGTGATTAAATCAGAAGTACTGAAGCAATACAATGCTGTTTGAGAAAGTAGGCTCACATCGGCTCTGCATTTTGTACACAGGCAGCATAAGAGAATAGAGTTTATACTGCAAAATGGCTGCTGTCTGCACCCCTGGAGAACCAGCAGGAGTTGAAGAAAACTTCCTGATGTTGCATACATCCATTAGGGAAACAGGAAAGCTCCCTTCTCCCAAATTATCACCATGGAAATTCAGGAATAAAGAGTTTAACACCTTTTGTGTGAAGTGCAGTATGTTGGGTTTTTTTCAGTTTGGTGGGCCTCAGAAAGAAGGAAATACCCCAAATTTTCCAGTATGACACAGAGGTCAAAGTGAATGCCAAGAATTGCTGCAGCAGTTGCAACAGTGTCTTCTTGTCCTCTACCCTCAGGGAAAATGTTGGGTGGCATACAACTTTTAAAAAGTTAATGATAGGCTAGCTGCTAAAAGCTACACTTGTGGCTTTGGGTTCCAGGAGCAGAGGAACAGGAGGCCAGCCTGCTCATACCAAATCCCTGAGAGTACCTTACTCGAGGGAAGTGCTGGCAGACTATAAAGTGCTTTGTTAATTATTGTTGACATTACATAGAGAGCTTCATGCTGTTCTTTCTCTACCTGCTTCAAGCTAATTTGTTTGAGAAAATACTTTTTCTGTGCTGCAGTTTGAGTAAATTCATATACTCTACTGCACTGACAGATGTGTCTTTGTTTTAGAAGAAGACATTTTTTTTCAGTGCTGAATGTGAATGGAGCATTTCGCATTGGTGACTTCCAAAAATATTTATAAAGCGAAGCTGAGCAGCACAAAATATTTTGCCCTCCTACACTGACGTTCACAAGCCTTTATAACAGCATTATCACAAGCATTTGCAGTGGAATGTGTCTGAGTTGACCACAAAGACTGTGTTAGTCAACAAATGACTGAAGGCACACATTTTAGTCAGCCCAACCTCTCATGATGTGTAGTAGAACTCAGTCAGTACAAATGTAGTTAACTGGGCAATTATTCTGTATTGTGGGTCAAAGTCTATCTTATAATGATACTTAGCTCACACAACTCCTGCTTATCTGAGGAAACAGAGGGTGAAGAAGTAGAATAGGACAAAAATTCCCCTTTCTCCCTCTTTCTCCTGGCAAGATAACAGTTGGCTCTTCACTGACCTCCACACTCAGCACTTGATTGGAGGCATGCTATGACTCTGGTAATCTGCTGTGAGTGGTGGCATTGTTTGCCTTCCTCAATTCACCACTGTTGATTACCTAGGTGTTCTTCATCTCACTTTCCTGTTCATTGATTCTTCCTGAACATGCTCCTAAGAAAAGAAGCACACTGCATCCATTTGAGCAGGGAAATATGCTCCCTATGAACACATAAATGCATCAGACTTAGTCTTAGGTTTCTTTATACATTAAAATTACATTCTGCCAATTGATTGTAATGATTTCCATAATCTTCACCACAGTATTGAAATCAGGGCTTCCCACGTATTTCTTCCTACAAGGAGTCATCCAAGTGAACTACATCTGCAATCAGTGCCCTCCAGCTTCAAGTAGAAGAGCATGGCTGACTGACCTTGTTACTATAGTGATGATAATCGACACTCAATGATTTGAATGATAAAATCATATGTATTCTCTGTCCATTCTCAGTTTTGTGATTTTCCATCTTTAAAGATTTTTATGGAGTTCCAACTTTAAAGTCTTAAAATGTTGTATAATGAATAGCAGTGAGTCCAAGAAAAACTACTTATAAACCTGCTAAATAATGTGTATCTCCATTGGCTTTGGTCAGCCCATTCCTACGCCAGGGACAGTGAGGGTACACACTGTGCAGAATCACTGATTCTCCTTGACAGGCAGATAATTAGGAAAGACATTTTAAATAGTAGAAAGTCTCCCTTCCTGATAGTATAGCAAGGAGCTCTTCAGCAGAAAGAGGCAGGGTCTGTCCTGCACTATCCAGCCTTCCTAAATATGAGTTTGTGATGATGGAAAAAAGGTGGGCACTGAACAATGAACAGGAACTCCACCTAATCCCCCTTCTTCATTAAATAGGAGATAAAATATCACTCTAATATACACAATAACTGCATGCTGGGTAGAATGACATTTCCCTTTAAATGCTGCAGAAGTTTCATTCGTCATAATCTTTGCATTGTTTGGAAGCAATCCTTTTCCATACACTTTCATTTTTTCATTGCTAAAATTTTTTATTTTTTTTTAATTGCTGGTGTGTGACCCTTTTGTCATCTGTATGCAGTGTTAATTCTGTGGTATTTAAGCATGTCAAAATGAAAAGTGCCTCAGCTGAAGATCATTTTCAGCAGAGATTAGTGATCTATTTCTTTTTTTTTTGTAAAAAGCCACTTATTTTGGTTTTATGCATTTTTTAGCCTTATGAATTGAAGTAACTGCTAAAACTTTGAAACAGGAAAGAACATCATGCTTTGAAGCATGTATTGTAATGTATTTGGTACCCTCTTGTTTATAGCTTGCAGCAGGTGAAAAAATGCAGTAACGGATGATCCAGAATGCTATTAAAGTAATGTGGAGAAAAGTAACAGGAGACATATGCAGTGTTAATTCCCTTTCATGAATTTGTAACTTAAAACCAAACAAACTCAATTTTCCTATTTGGTCACTGCAAAGACAATACTAATAATTTTGATTAAAATATTATTAAGGTACTACTATAGTATTTTGTGGACTGGGCTTGAGCAGAAATAAGATACAGAGTTTGCCTCTAATGCAACCATGCCAAAGGAAGCAGGAATTGATATGACAGATCATCTCAGACTATCTGAAGAATTAGGTTAAAGGATGAGGATTGACAGGGATGTTCTTCTGGCATGAGGTATCCCTCCAGATGAAGGATGATGTGTATCTGTGCAGAAGGCAATTGTTTTCCATGGCCAAGCCATGACTGTGGAGTAGGCTTCCTTTCCTCTGGGAGCTTATCTCAGATTTCACCATCTCCTACTGCAAGTAAAAAGCACCTTTCTTTGACCTTGACATTTCTGGCATAATATTTATAAATATTTAGGGGTGTGTAAATCCTGAAACAAACATTCCTCTCCTTTGTGGAAAAGATAAAAGAAAAAAACACATGATATATGATAGGGATGTTACTTAATGCATGACTGATTTGCATGTTTATTCTGCTGTCATTGAAATTGTAAGTGACCACAGAAGAAAAACAGGGCATCTTATGACACCAGTGTGCTTGGTGCATTAATAAGCAGGTACATAAGCATATGCCTGGAAACAAGCAAAATCTTTGAAGATGCTTCATTTCCCAAGGAAACCTTGAACTTGCCTGCAGAAGTATGGCTAGATCTTTTGAACTTAGCAAAAATGCAGTTTCAAAATTCACCTCTTGCTCCAAAAGTACAAATGAGGTTTCGCAACTGGCTTGTGAGATTCTCATCTTCCCATTGTAATATTATGTCTCTCTGCAAAACATCCATGAGTTATTTGGTATTGCCTGCCCAAAGGTGTACAGTGCAGTACCCCTTAAACGAACCACTTTCTTTTGAGAGCAGCACCACCAGTGTCCCTCACCAGGTGGGGACAGCAGGTGCAGAGCTGCAGCTGCATGTGGGTAATTGCACGCTGAGATGTCCAACTGCATGAAGAGATAGGAGAAACAAGAACTGGTCAAACTGGTTATAGAGGCCCAGTTAGGGGCTCCCTGGCATTGGGTCTTGTTCAGACAGACTCTGAAACCTGCTGTGTCAGGGTGGCTTTGTTTGGAAAGGGCCTTGCTCTCCCTTTATTTTTCATCCTCTCCCATTTTTGTCCTAAATCCTTCTCCCCTTTTTATGGCATTTTGGTTGAAAGACTACACTGGCAACGCTGAGTTCTTCATTGGAGGGAGGCCCCTGTTTAAACAGGTTCCAGCTGTGCCCAAACTGGCCTGGCTGTGCAGGCTGAAGAGGGAAGTGTGCCTCACCAGTGAGGAGAAGGCACCCATGTGCCAGGCGATGCACGTGGCTGACTGCCACAGTTACTAACCTACTATTAACAGCATTAATTGTGGACATAAACAGTGTTTAGTGCCAAGCATGTCACAAGCTGATTATAAAAGCTGTGGTGTAGGCAGAGTTTCAAATTATGCTTCACTTTTAACTTTAGGCACCTCCCCCCCCCCCAATTCCCCCAATTCCTTCAACGTATCTGTGTATTTACGAAAATACAAACCCGTGTGGAGCAGCGGAGCTATCAGGTTGTAAATAGCATGAGAGTACCTGCCAACGGCTGGGAGCAAATTGTCAGCAGGGGCCTGGAGCCCTGGGCGAGGGAGCGGCCCCCGCCAGCCCGCTCCGCTCCGCCACTGGGTGCAGCTGACCTACTTTTATTTACTTTTCTCCCCATGACACACGCGCCCCTGTAATGCATGGAGCTCGAGGGCTTTTAATCCTTCGGAGCGGAAGAAGAGGAAGAAGAGGAGGAGCAGCAGCATCACCCTGCATGGCTCCCCCGAGATGCGCGCTCGCTGCGCACCCGCGCAGAGCCGAAGCCGCGGCGGGGGAAGGCGGTGGCCGCGGGGCGGGGCACTGGCTCGTCGGGCCGGACCATGAGCCATTCTGTTCTCGCAGCACCGTCTGCTGGGAAGAGAGTTTATGGCCCAGTACCAGTTGCCTTGATCTGAAGCACGCTGTTTGTTTGGTTACTGTCCTCAACTGCCTCGGCGTGGCGTCAGACCCGGCCATTATCTCCCAGTGATTAATCTTTAACAAAGCAAATAATGTCTATAATAAAACATGACGTCACTAAAATTCCCTCTATGCACTGAAATGGTGCTGATGGCACTTCTGTACCATGCATCCCCACCTTCCTTCAAGGGAAAGAGGTCATCAAAGCAATTTGGAAAGTCTCTTCCCATCGTGGCTCATGCTCCAGCATTTTATCTGGGAAAGGCCGTGTGATTGTTGTGACAAACGGCCTCCAGCACAGATACGCTCAAAACTGGCTTAGTGTGAGGAGCACATGTAGGTGTTTTGTAGCAGACCATGTGCTTAGTATGGTGAAATAGTGCTCAGTATGATTTTTGGCTGATTATTTGTAACTCGCTTGTGGAGCACACTATGCATTCCTGTGTTTCTGCTAAAACAGTGGAATTATTTTTTTTTCTCTTTTTAGAAGAGTTTTAGAGGAAAAAAAGCTCTTTAGTTTCACAAAAGTGTGGAAAAGAAGATGAGTTTATTTTTAAATATAAAACTCTTCCTAAATAGACTAGAAGTAAAATGTTCTAAAATTAAAAATTTATCTTGGACACTTACCTTGTACACTACAATAATCTTTGCTTGGTTTGAAAAGTTCATACTAGGTTTTAATAAATGTTATTGGGTTCTTGGAAGACTGTACAGAACGTGTCAGCAATGCGTTTTCTCAAGTATATGAATACCACTGAGTATACAAAGTACATGCAAGTACATGCAGATAATGGAATGGACCCTTTGTCCAAAGAAGTTAAACCTTCCCTGGTGCTGCTGGTATAACTTGGAACACAAGTAAAATTGCTAGGAAAGGAATTTCCTGGCGGCATGGATTTCATAGGTTTGAGCTCAATGGTCATCCATGGAGTAATCAAGCTCTGTGGGCACTGTTACCCCAGAGTAACTGTTGTGGGTCACTCTTTTGGCCATTATGCCATTGCAGGGTCTTAGGGATGGGTCTTCTTTCTACTCTAGAGGAAGGCACGTGCATCTGTGTTTTGAGAGAATGGGCTGTCTTGTGTGCTTTGCTGTGCCCCATTGCTTTAAGATATTTCCCAGAGGAGTTCTTGGCTCCAGTGACTACTGACCTATTTGTAACCTGTGTTTCACAGAAGTCTTGAGTTCTGTAAATGGGGAGTTGCAGGATCATATGGACTTGATTTTCTCCCTCCCATGAGGGAAACATCTTCTGTCAAGCTTTGGGCTATCTAATGGTGTTGGATTATCCTTAGCTAATGTAATAGCGTCCTGCTGTTAAAGGTAATAAACAAGTCCCCTACTGACTGTCAGAGCTTTCAGCAGCTTTGATAGGAGTAACTGCCAGGTGTCAGTGATAAGGCCATGGTCTTTGGCAGGACTTCAGGGTACTGTCCAAGAGCTACTAGGGTAATTCCTGGAAAAGGAGGATTTTATAGAGTAGTTATAGGTATTTGTTCATCTAAATGGGTTAGGGTGCTGCTGCTTCCCATGTGTCTTTGTCAAAACACAGTAAGACTATTGGGTTGCAGAGGGCAGTCACCCAGAAGTAAAATTAGAAGGACTACTGGATATAGCCAAGTGCATCTCCCTAACTCCTTTGCAGTTGCCTTTTTCACAGTAGCTATCTTCATTATAAGATGGTTCAGTCAGGGTTTTGTTGTTTTTTTTTCATTTGTTTTCAAACAGCTGTTTGTGAGTTGCTGTGAACAGGGATGTGCAGGGACAAAGAATCTCAGCTTGAATTTGACTAACATAAACTGATCTTTAGCATTCTGTTACACAAAACAAATTATTTTTGACTTTGTTAATTATTAGGTCATAACGAAATAGTCACTGCAGGAGTTAGTCTTAATGACAGAATGACAGAATCACAGAAAGCCTTTGTTTGGAAGAGACCTTTCAAGATCATCTCATCCAACCTTTGACCCAATATTACAAGCTCACTATTAAACCATGTCCCTAAGCACCAGGTCCACACACCATTTAAATTAATAGGATAATCTTATTAAGGGGAATTTTTCAAGTGTTTAGGTTAACTCAGAGAATCTATGGTATGGGAAGTAAAAATGATGTTGAATGAGTGCCATCAAGTGTTTTCCTGCTGTATATGAAAGCCTAGGTCTTAAGTGGGAGAAACACAACTATACTCTGTAAAGTTTTATAACTTTGAGAGGGACATCTTGGATATAGCAAATTCTGTCAGAGTGAGAGGAGTTATGATTGCTATCCCTTTGGAGCATAACAGCAGTCTCTGGAGACCATATAGAGTTGAAATGTCTGTGGTAGGGGCAGAAATACAGACATAACCCTGGTTATCTCTTCAGTTCATCTATCTTTTCC
The DNA here is from genome assembly GCA_013401355.1 of Ceyx cyanopectus. Lineage (NCBI taxonomy): Eukaryota > Metazoa > Chordata > Aves > Coraciiformes > Alcedinidae > Ceyx > Ceyx cyanopectus. Next base: position 4,312 of record VYZU01040748.1, on the reverse strand, counting down.
ATTTTGTGTATCCTCTAAGTGATGCCAACACTGTGCCATCTGTGACTGTGCTGCTTTATGTCAGATGATGGTGTGATACAACTGATCTTCCTTTACCAGGGCTGGTATGTGTCACAAGACTTCCTAACAGGTGTCATAAGTTACAGATTTGGCAATTAACATCTCAATTTTGGCTCTCCTTCTGCTACTATTGATCCTAATGACAACCTTATCAATAGAGGCAGTGGGGACAAGGCTGAGACTGGGTGTTTATGAACAGCAGAGTTCCAACAATCAAAACAAGCTAAGTGTTGCCAAATGTCCTTCAAGACAGTTTCATCACAACTTTACTGTAGATTAAAAGGTTCAGGAGGATCTTCATATTTTCAGTACATACACATGAATGTGATTAAAGAATGAGGATTTCTATTTATTTTTCTTTAGCCTTACAACTTGTTGAATTTCAGGTGATTCAAGCAATGGATGCCCAAGTGTGCCAAAGCTCCAGTCGTAGTTCTTTGTGCTGGAAGCTGTCTGGGTCAAAAGAGGATGGCAAAAAGCCATTTACTAGAATCTTTCTATATGTAGATAAACTGATCAGTGATGTGGTATATGGCACCCATTAAATGGAGTGCCAGGGAACAAAAGGGAGCACTGTACATTGCAGGGACTCTGGGCAGTGAGTGAGCAGCAGACTCACTCTGTTTAATCAGCAGCCCGTTGTTACATCTCAGGGCCTTTCCACAGGAGCTGGTGGGTGAGCAGACTTTGAATGGCACAAATTTTTCATTGTATCACTCTCTGACCTACTCTGGTTTACTATTTCACTACAAATTAACTTAAAAGAGTCATATTTGCTACTGCCTGAGCATGATGTGAAAAAACTCAATTTGGAACCAGTGTGTAACTATTCTTTGTATGATGACAGATGGAACTGGAAAGTACAGAAAGAGGAATAAATGTAGTGGCCTTGAGCTAGTGGGAAGGACTTTCACTTTCTGTACAGGTAATGTGTATTGTGTGGGACCTATAGTATCCAAATGGGGTGATGCTCAAGTCATATGGTCACACAACATGTAAAATATTTGCTTTTGATTTGTTATTTACCAGTATGCAGGGCTTTCTAAGCACCATGTGTGGTGTGGTAGATAACTAAGCTGCCCTCCACATGTGGGTAAGTAAGGCAAGGAGTGTATGACCAAAGTGAGAAGTACTTTTGTAGATTCAGATAACTGTGTAAGCTCTGGTTTAGACCAAATTAACCTTCTACATACAACAATAATTGTATGTCCTTGCCAAGCACAATAGATACTGTTATCAGTATTCTTGCCAGTAATTCATCTATTATCTCAGAATAAAAGTATTTCATTGTTTCAGGGACATTTTTTAGTATACTGAAGAATTTTTTTATCAGGCTGTGATATCTGGGCACGATCTTACCATTCATACAAAGGAAAAATAAAAGCTTCTCCTCTGAAATGGCCAACATTACTATAGCTTTAGAAGCACTCTTCGGGGAGCTGAATAGGAGGAAATGGCAAACTGAAAAGGGTTGCTAAGAAACAATTTCAGATGCTTCCAGATTTTATGAAAAAAAAAAAGACACACCCACAAAACCAGACTAATCATTTCCAAAAGGAAATGATCAGATAGCTATTCTTCTATTAGCCAACAATACTAGTTTACTAAATAAGGAAATAATAAGGAAATAAGAGCTTTGAGACCCATATAATTAATAAACATGAATGGGGAGGCTCTCCTGAGGAAAAAGCTTAGCATAGTGCCTGAACTTCCAGTAAAGCTTCCACTTTAACAGCCTCAGTGGAGAATCTCTTAAATTAGTTGCACAGCTGATTGGACATGTTGCACTAGTGAGCATCAGGTGGAAAACTCACAGTAATGGTCTACTTTGATGCAAGGAGAGTTTGTGCTGTCATGACAACTGGTATATGATATGTGCAGACATGCCCAGCAAGGCAGTCCCCTACTCACAATTACTTACCTGTTTCAAAAGATGTTCTCACCTTTCACTTTTGACCTATTAAGTAGATATAAGGGAATAACTTCAAGCTCTGGCTGATTCCAGATATATTGTTCCTTAATGCATGCAGCTTCAAGTGTTTGGTTTTCTGTTACCTACCAGCAATACTTAGTATTTCTGATCAGCTCAGCTATTGAGTTTTGGTTTTACCACTGGCTTGGTTTTAACTTATTTCTTATACCATTGTTTGTTTGTTTGGTTTGGTTGTTTTTGGTTTTGTTTCTTTAATATGAAATCTTGCTCTTATCACAATTTGATACAAAGCATTACCTGTGAAGCAAAAGGAAGGTCACTGAGCAGAGTTTAACAGAGTAGAAAGCCATGGAGTACCTCTCAGAATGAAATGACCAGTATGTTTTTGGTCCTGGAATAAACTTCATTTACTTTACCCTTTATTTGATTAAGTAACACAGGATTATGTTGATATTGTGTCTTTATTCTCCCATGTTCTTCTTACTGCAATTAAAATTTTTCCATTTTTAACTAATAACAAGAGCAATGACAAATTATGTATTATGTTTATTTGGTTGAAGACAGTTTTATTAACACCATGATAACTGATGATTAATCCAACTTCTTTTGAAGTATTTAATTTAAAGGCATTTGGAGCGGACTCCGAAATACAAGTTCACATGCAGGAAGATAGTTACGTTAATTTTATTCTAACATTGATTTTGGCTACCCTTTGACTGCAGGGTGAAAAAAGTTGGCTTTTTTCAAAGAGCAGTTTCCTTTCATTAAAATCTTCTGCAGTCAGAGAAACACAGTTTTCGTTGTGCTTTTTGCTGAGTCATGTGTTCAGTGGATGATTGATCAATGTATAGTCAAGCCTAGACACAGTGAACAACAAAAACAATATGTTGAATGAAGCTAAAACATGTCTCAAAATATAGTTCCTTCTCTTAGATCTAGGATGAAGCTACCAGGTTAAACATGACAAAGTTTAACTTAAGGTCATATTTCAACTTCCATGTAGACATTGAGGAGAAAAGTCAAACAGAATCAAGAGATCACCAGGTGGACAGTGTTACACTCAAGCAGCAGTTGAGACTTTTGAGTCTCAACACTACTAAAGTATGCTGGAAAATAAAAAGATGGTGACAATCCTTTTGGAGAGCAGCATAGGGCAAAAGGACCTGGGAGTCCTAGTGGACAGCAGGATGACCATAAGCCAGCAATGTGCCAAGAGGGTGTATCAGAAGGGGTGTGGTTGCTAGGTGGAGAGCGGTTCTTCCCCTCTACTCTGCCATGGTAAGGCTGCATCTGGAGTGTTGTGTCCAGTTCTGAGGGACAGGCAACTGCTTGAGACAATACAGTACAGAGACATGAAAAAGATTAAGGGAGTGGAACATCTCCCTGATGAGGAAAGGCTAAGGGAGCTGGGTCTCTTTAGTTTAGAGAAGAGGAGACTGAGGGGTGGCCTCATGAATATTTATAACTATGTAAAGGGTGAATGTCAGGAGGATGGATCCAGGCTCTGTTCGGTGTCATCCAGTGACAGCACAAGGGACAACAGGTGCAAGCTGGAACATGGGAGGATCCTCATAAATATGAGAAAAAACTTCTTCATGGTGNGGAAATGGCAAACTGAAAAGGGTTGCTAAGAAACAATTTCAGATGCTTCCAGATTTTATGAAAAAAAAAAAGACACACCCACAAAACCAGACTAATCATTTCCAAAAGGAAATGATCAGATAGCTATTCTTCTATTAGCCAACAATACTAGTTTACTAAATAAGGAAATAATAAGGAAATAAGAGCTTTGAGACCCATATAATTAATAAACATGAATGGGGAGGCTCTCCTGAGGAAAAAGCTTAGCATAGTGCCTGAACTTCCAGTAAAGCTTCCACTTTAACAGCCTCAGTGGAGAATCTCTTAAATTAGTTGCACAGCTGATTGGACATGTTGCACTAGTGAGCATCAGGTGGAAAACTCACAGTAATGGTCTACTTTGATGCAAGGAGAGTTTGTGCTGTCATGACAACTGGTATATGATATGTGCAGACATGCCCAGCAAGGCAGTCCCCTACTCACAATTACTTACCTGTTTCAAAAGATGTTCTCACCTTTCACTTTTGACCTATTAAGTAGATATAAGGGAATAACTTCAAGCTCTGGCTGATTCCAGATATATTGTTCCTTAATGCATGCAGCTTCAAGTGTTTGGTTTTCTGTTACCTACCAGCAATACTTAGTATTTCTGATCAGCTCAGCTATTGAGTTTTGGTTTTACCACTGGCTTGGTTTTAACTTATTTCTTATACCATTGTTTGTTTGTTTGGTTTGGTT
>VYZU01040747.1:11564-30557 GCA_013401355.1 Ceyx cyanopectus | reverse complement strand
AGCTCAAATCATTAAAATCCACTTGCCATTAATCACCCAGAAGCAAAGGAAATCATTCAGTCATGTTAAATTTTCAACTCAGATCACTGACTCCTTTTGCACTAGCTTTGTAGATATCTAAACCATAATTTCTTCACAGAGTATGAACAAGGTCTTCAGGGATTTAGTGAGAAAAGCACGGATGCATTTTGTTTTACTCCTCTGCCTATAAACACATAGCTAGGTCTAAAGGATGATTAAATAGGTAATGGAATCAGGCATAATGTGACATCTTACTGAAAGATTAAGAAGGAAAGTATTTAAACCTTTCTTCTAGCTAGTGGAAGATAAAGCACCATTATGTAGAACAGACTTCACGTTACTTTAAATATCCTGTACATCTCCCATAAAGCTTTTGCATAAAACTCTTCCCTGCATATATAGAAATGAATCATATCACATTAGAGCTGGCTGTGCATTCTTCCCTGAGCACACTATGGTTGAAATTGCTAAATCCATTTTTATTTTCTTTTTCATTTGTCACCTCACCACTGGAAGGGAGGTTTCCTGGAGCTCATTCCACTGCACGTCTGACGATATCAAGTCTGCTTTTGATGCATTAGTGTAAAAAAAATGCAGATAAGTGATTACATTTCCATGAGGTCAATGAGCAAATGCAGGAGACAGCCTGCCTTGTAGGCTTCTCGTTGCATCTTCTGCTACAGACCTCTGAGATTTCTTAATGAGAATATAAAGAAATCAGATAGCAGGGTAATAACACATTTTTTTAGTACTCTGGTAATTTTCAGATAATTTCATGAATATTTGGATAAATACACTTGATATGAAAGTCATCTTTGTTTTCTGCCAGCTCACACACAGCAGCACGCTGCACAATGTCAGCCTCTGGTTGTCCTTACTGTAAGTGAGCCTCCTGGAGCTGAGTCATTGATGGAGTTTCTCTCTGAGGCATTCTCCTCTTTAATCCTCCATTACTACATCATCCCAATCACCCTATACATTCACAACTAAGCTACTGCAATAAAGCTTTAGAACTGGTGGAAGCACAGTATGATGTTTTATGTCACTCATGTCTCCGTGAGAAAAAGGGGGAAAAAAGAAAATGTTTGTAAAACAACTGTAAAGCAGAAGGGTTTAGCATTCTCTGCAGGGCTAAAACATTCTTCAGGACACTAAGGGAGAATCTGTAAATATTTAACATTGCTACAAGCAGAAGGATTAACAGAGTAGAGCTCTTTGATCAATACTTGCAGCATCATGTATTATTTCCTAGGGGTACAAACAGCAAAATGCTACTTATTGACTAAAGTATGCTGCACATCATTGAAGTTTAACACAAGGGGACATGAAATTCTCTCTTGATCAGAAATAAGCCCCTGATCTGACCACAGCCTAATCAACCATTGCACTGCAGTAGCACTTGATGGTTCCCAGCCTCATTTTATTATGAGCTTTCTAAATCACAGACAAATCCAACCTGTGACATCAACTATTAGATAATTTAAGATGATAATAAAGGTGGTGTAACAGAACAAACAGAAGTATATGATGGTAAAAAGCACAAAATCACTTGGGTTGATAGTCTATTTAGGAGCTAAATTAGTAGCTCTGGGTAAGAAACATTATTTTACTAGCTTATAAAAATAATAAGAAAGAGATTTGGCAGCTTTTGTGCCAAATTCATTTTATGCAAGCCAAAAAGGAACAGCAGAAGGGAACATGGCAGCCAGAGAGTGCTGCAGCAAAGCAGAAACCACCTGATCAGACTGATGCCCAGCCTGCCCCAGACAGTGATCTGTATCTGATACATCAAAAGAAAGTTCAAGAAAGAAAACTGTAGACACCTGTGAAATAAACAGCCTGTAAGAAAACATTACTTGCCTTGTCATTCTGAATGTCTGAAGATATATTGCAGGATTCTCACTCATTAATCTCACTGGAATACATCTGAAATTACCTAGTGCTACTTGGGGAAAAATCAACCTGTGAACCTAACTCTGCTGTTCTAAATTTCACATGCTTCTAGGAGGTGAAATGCCTGAAAACAAATGGTGTGGTTCCCACCCTTCATGCAAAACCCTGATGCACATTTAACTGCAAAGGAAAAGCACAAACAAGGAATTTCATCACATCAGTCATTCCTGCTGCTAGGACCTTTTGAAGACAAATGGTTGCAGTTCACTGCCATCAGAATCTGCTCTCAGCCTCCACCCTTTCTGTGGTGAAAACAGGCAATGTTTGGTGTATTACAATAATGTTTGGACTGGATAATACATCAGATAAAAACCTATACTACTGCAAATGCATTATTATAACGCCCAGCATCACACACCTTTACAGTGGCAATACAGATAGGTTTAGGGTCCATGAAAATCCTTTCTTCTCTCAATGCTGAAATAATTTTAGCTCAGAAGGGAACTCTCCCAATTTTCCCTTCATAGCTGGATTTTCTTTTACTCAATTTTGAGGAAGCCAAAGTGACTGAACACACCTGACCTAATCTTCCTACAGGGCTCATATATGGTTTTCAGTCTCTTCTTTGTTGGCTGACATTGTATTATAACCAGAAAGCAAAGTGGAGCTTCCCATGTAAGCTCTGAATAAACTTTTCCAGAAGTATATTTCAACTCCTCTATCTAAGAAGGATAAAGGTTAGTCGACAATCACTCCGTATTTCACTTTTTAATTTCACATATATACCTCTCATGAGGTTTCTAAGTGATATATATATATCAAAAACTAAATGTGAAAGTCCAAAGAAACCAGGTAGACAAAAACATATAACACCTTACATAATGTCATTTATTCCTCTGGAATGATTCTTGAAGATAATTCCTTAAATTACCATGCTATTTTTTTTTTTTCTTTTCAAATATGGACCTGCTTTTCCTCTCCAAGAACTTTGAGTTTTCCTCTCCAGTTATAAGTTTTTGCTAATATTCATCAAGAGTTATGACAACACTTTATGATTGCTTTTAACAACTAAACATAACCCTGAACACCCATGAGGGTTTTCAGAAAAAAAATTCATCAGCAGTCACTGAAACAAGAAGTCACAGAGTTGAAAAGTTTGCCACCTCAAGCCACCACACTGCCTTGTTTTCACAGCTGGTTTAAGAAATAAAAACAACTCCACAATGCTAAAATAAAAGAAACCAAAACAAAACAAAAGCACAATCACTGGAAGTACTGATAGAAAAAAAAAACCAAAAACAAAACCACAAATGGAATAAAATTTTAAGATCAAAACCTTCCCAGCATTGGTCATAAGAACTCTTTAGGGCATCTGAGAAAATGACAGATATTCTCTTGGCCAGTAACAGGTCTGATGCACAGAACACATTGTGTATATACATTATGTGAAATGGGGATGAAAAGAAGAGGATGAGAGGAACAAAGACATCAAGAGTAAGAGAAAATATCCTGGAGGAAATTTAAAATGGCACTAAAGAGGTGACTCAAGCTTAAAGAGACTCGGAGAGACAGATGATAGTGCCTGCTGAAGAAGATGGTTCCAGGCAGACCACAGGTACACACTCAACACATAAAACACAGGAAAAAAAAAAGAGAAACAGTCATGTTGCTGAACCTTGTTGCCATAAAACCCTTTCTCACCTTTTCTTCTTTTTAATGCAAACTGTAAACCTAAACGTGTGCAAGGAATTTTAAGATGTACACTTTAAATGTATTAAAATGAATTATGCAGGAAAGCAGCAGGAGAACAACAGATGTACAGATTCAAGGGTGACATGCTTAGTTTCACTTGATGAATGTTTGTTTTGTTGTTTTGAAAAATTAATGCAATGAAATATTTAAAGTGAACAAGAAACTTTAAAATTGACTTGGGGGATGGATTACTTCCTTACAAGGACGGGGTTTTTATTAAGGAAAATATGCTGCTGGCATCTGATTAAGGAAAATATGCCTCTGGCATCTGAATTGGGACTCTGTGAATCATCGAATCACAGAATAGTTTGGGTTGAAGGGATCTTAAAGATCATTTAGTTACAACCCCCTGCCATGGGCAGGGACAGCTCCCACTAGAGCAGGTTTCCCCATCCAACCTGGCCTTGAACACTTCCAGGGAGGGGGCATCCATAAGTTCTCAGGGTAACTTGTTCCAGTGTCTCACCATCCTTAAAGTGAAAAACTACAGAATTTATTCCTAACATCTAATCTAAACCTATCCTCTTTCAGTTTGAAGCTATTACCCCTCATCCTGTAACTAAACTCCCTGAGACAGTCCCTCCCCTGGAGGCCTGTAAGGTCTCCCTGGAGCCTTCTCTTCCCCAGGCTGAACAACCCCAACTCTTTCAGCCTGTGCTCACAGGGGAAGTACTCCAGCCCTCTGATCATCTTCATCCCCTCCTCACGTCCATGTCTTTCTCACACTGGGGGCCCTAGAGATAAAGACAGTACTCCAGGGGAGGTCTCATGAGGTGGAGAGGGGGAGAATCTCTTCCCTTGACCTCTAGACACACTTCTTTTGATGCAGCCCAGGATGCAGTTGCTTTTCTGGACTGTGAGTGCACACTGTTAGCTCTTATTCAGTTTTTCATCCAGCAACATCCCCAAGTCCTTCTCTGCAGTGCTGCTCTCAAGTCACTGAACAACCATTATACTGTTCTAGAAATTTTAGGAATCTCTTGCAGACTGTGTTTCCAAACCATGGTACAACAGCCCTTGTGGACCATGGTGCCAGAGAACAAAGTCTTCACAGCAAATGGACAGGATGGTATTTCTAATTAAAAAGGTGGAGATATGATCATCTTCAAAAAATTCTGAAGGTTGACAGAAGATCAAGGCTGCCTTTTGGTCCAAAAAACCACTGTACCACTACTTTTACCTATACCAAAGAGAGACAGTAATAATTCTAGAAACACCATTAACATTTAATCACCTTAATTCCAGGTACTTAACCAAATGAAGGAATTAGAAATTGATGATAATCCACCTCATATGTCTGTTCCTAAAAATGTCTGCTCTCCTCTCTGAAGCATGATTTTCCCAGGTTTCTTTTAAACAGTGGAGCTTTGGGTGCTTTTTTACCTTTGAAAACTACCTTCAGCTATTTCAGTTTAGGCATCTAAACCAAAAAGACATCTGAAACCAAACAAGAGGCTCTTCAGCTTTCACTAGCAAGAGCTATGGGGAGTCACATACAGAGATGATTGATTCCCCACTGCAGCCTGTACAGCACAGAGAACACACATATACTGAGCCTCCAATTCCCCAGCTCGAGGTGAAATCCCAGAACTGTAAATAAGAGTGAGGCTGGAATGCTCAATGGAGAGTGCTTGTGAACACAGCAACAAACAGGAATGATTAACCTTGCCCACAGCACCTCAGAGAACCCAAAAATGGGTATTATATCCAAAGAGTGAGAATGTTCTTGACAATATCCAGCCTCTGCTCCATGAGAAAAGGGTTCATGAAGGAAGAAGAGCAGAGGAGGTTATGATGACATAACTTGCAGTCTGAGCCTTTGAAATGATAGCCTCGTGAGAAACACATGAATCAGAAGGATTCTTTGAATTTTTTTTAATTTAAAAAAAAACAACCCACAAAAACACAACAGAGAAACCTCACATTGTCCAGTATTATGCTCTTTACCATTTAGAATGGCTGCTAGCCAAGAAATGCAAACTAACTATGTATGAATGATACAGCTGCAAGGTTGTTCTGCAAAAACAAAAGAACTTTTGGGGCCTAATGAAGTTCCCTGAATCTAATCCATCTACAAACAGATCACTGTGATAGCAGCAGCAACGAAAAACCTTCTGGACTAAAACTTTTCCATTGCATGATATTTGGAAATTGTATTATTTTTATAACAATTTAACCTCAGGTCTTATCTGTGTATCAACTAGAGACCCTGTCTCCCCCCCAGTATCTTGATCTCCTACACGCAGGACCCACAAGCAGAACACATTTTCATGGTGGACTTTACCAAAAGCTGATTTCAGTTTCATGAAAATTCAATTAAACAACAGAGTGCAATTATCTGTTTGCTGGCAAACAGGCACTCCACATTAGTTCAGCTCTGCTCTGTTGAACTGTGTTCAACTGCTCAAAGCATTCAAATGTTTCATTAGGAGATTTCATCAGACATCCCTGGCTCCAGCACCGTGGCACAGAAAATGGTGTGCACAATGTCCACTGCTTTCCATATTTTGGCTGTTGCTTTTTACTGCCCCTGCTCTCTACAGAAGCTGTTTAGAAGTTATATCAAAGGTTAGGGTAGCTTCATGGTTTGCATTAACCACAGCTTATCTAGGCTGCCTCCTCACCCCCTTTTTTTTTAGCATGGAAAATCAACAATTAACTGCAGTGGCTTTGCTTTTGCCTCACTTCAGTTACAATACCTAAAATACAACAATGATGGTATTTTATATTTTATTAACCACACACAGCCTTACATCCTGGTGTAANAGCACTGAAAAGATTAATGCAGGTCTTGCTTTTTCTTCCACTAACACGATCTGTAAATAAAATCAGTTTTGCTTCCTTCCTAGCTTCCTTTTCCATAAAAACAAAACAGCCCCCACCCTCACGTGCTGGATGTTTTGAAAGTCTCCACATACAAAGAAATAAAGGGTAACATTTGCTCACCACACACAGAGCTGCCATAGAAATCCCAGTACAAACCAGGGTCATCAACACTTCGACCTTGCAGGTCAGTTAAATACTCTGGAGAGGAAAAACAACAACAAAAACATACTGATGAGAACAAAAAGCTGGCAAGTGTATCATATAGTCTCACTCTGCGTCCTCCATACCATCCAGCAAAAAAACCCCCAACCTACACCTTATTCCTGATGCACATGCAACAAACAACAGCATGTACACGCCATTCTCACAAACATTCCTGGAATTTAGTTTTCTCCTTCCATCGTATCAAATAATGACCCACCACATCAAACAATCACACAAACAGGCACAGACCCAACCCAAGGCTTCAGAAACCAAGAGTGGCATTTTATTTTTGTGAAAGACATAGAATGTACTACACTTTTTAGCCTGAACAGCTATTCTGGATGCCAACTCAGGGATGAAACACTGACTCTAAACAAACTGATGGAAAAGGTTTTTTCCACACAGATACATTCTGAAGATGTAATTCCTTCCTAAAGACACAATTTGGGAGATTTGCTACTTGAGTTGATGAAAAATTACTGGGATTCAGGATGCCAAGAAGTCCAAAATACTGGACTTTACTGAAGTCCTGATACACCTAATCCACTTTCTGCACTTTGCCATATAAACAGTTAAAAGGATGAGAACTTAAATTCCTTGACTGTGAATACTGCAAACATTCTCAGTGGCAAGGTATTATGGAATGCAAGTGAAACTAACGGGGGAAAAAAAAAATCAAAACCAATGTCAGAACATGGACATGTATAAAGACAAAGGCTTTTCATATAGTTCTATCGTATTTCAGATATAAAATGAGGCAGAACTTATAAAAAGACACATACTGGAAGGATAAAAGCAAGACCATGGGAAAACACAATTATGTTTAACAAACAGCTATTTGATTTGGCAAGTTTATTTCAAGCAGAAAACTGAAGGCGCTGAAACAGTCTGCTGACCTCCCACCTACCTATCAGAGCAGATAGTGGCGTAATCCTTCTGACTTATTAAGAGTTTCAATTAGAAGGAGCCCCCCATGCATGGCTACGCTTCCCCCATGCAGCCGTGCGCACAGTTTTTGCAGGCAGAAAGGGAGCTACGGCAGCCTACGCTAATGCTCCTTGGCTCACAGCCATCCCCACCAGGCAGATGGGGCTCTGGGGAGTCAGGGAACATTCCCCCCCTTTGCCACTACCAGCAAAGCCCCATGCAACATGGCCACGCACCCGTGAGGAAGGTCTCCATGAGCTCACTGTGGGTCATTTTCACAATGGTCCTCCCAGAGTAGGTCGCAAGTGTTGGATCAGCACCGTAAGACAGTAACAGACGGACAATTTCCAAGTGATCATTTTCAACTGCATCATGGATTGGTCTAGAAGGAAATAAAATTTTAAAAAAGACCACAGCATTACATTTTGACTCCACAGTATTATGCAAACATGTCTGAAAAGAAACTTCTGACTTCAGATCAAAGTTATTTATAGCAAATAACACTATTAATACAGCTGCCGATCATCTTATTGTCAGCTTTACTTGCACATCATCCCCTCCTCTCTTGTCTTCTCACAGTCAGACTGCTTGGGGCAGACATTTCTGTTACATCTATTCATTGCTATACATGTTTCGAGGGCTACTAAAATAATTACACCGCTGTAACAGAAAGCAGTGGCTTTGCTTTTGCCTCACTTCAGTTACAATACCTAAAATACAACAATGATGGTATTTTATATTTTATTAACCACACACAGCCTTACATCCTGGTGTAACTCCCCACCAGCACGTAGGAAGACACCCTGTTCCTGCATGGCTGAGTTGGCATCTATATTCTGATGGCACAATGCACATCTGACTGAATTGCCATTTAAACTTGAAACTCCTGATGGAGCCAGAAAAAGCCTTGATCCTGGGAAATGTTTCAAGTGAGCTGTCCCCCTTCCTGAAGCAGACAGATCTCAGCTCTGAAATGTCACGCACAATTACCCTAGAGTCCTTGACTTGGAATGTCCAAATAACTCCCAGCATCAAGTAGGCTCTCCTTCCCCTGACAACTTGCAGGACTCGATGTCACTGCAGTACAAGATTTGTCTTTCATAAGGACTGGCTAAAATGAGAGCTGTGACACGTGAAAAACTTTACAACATTCATTCTTACAAATTAAGCACCAGAATACGAACTGTTACAAAGAAATAGTAATGCCTCACTATGCAGGACATCTAAAGGTTTCCAGGATGCTTTTTATTTAATCTGTGCTTGGGATTTTCTCTAATTAGGATAAAATCTTCCTCATTGTGATAGTGGAGAATAGAGACACAGGTATTTAGAATCAGGTTTGTATCCACATACTGCAATATCACTCTTCTAAGTCAAAAACCCAAGTAACATCAAATCTCTTCAAACATTTGCATTTGAATTTAAAACATTAAATCATTAAATCTTCCTGCTGCCTCAGCCCAGTTAGACCACAGCCTGGAGGTCAGGACTGGCAGATGTCAAGTCTCCCTAGTGCTACAGGGCCAAGGAGATAGGTGACTTGTGGCCAGCAGCAGGGGTCTCAGACAGTAAGGCAGGGAGGTGGTTCGTGGTATCAAGAGGCCACTTTGATGGCCATGTGCATGGGCTACCATCACAAAGGCTGTTGGAGCAGTCTTGTGATGGACCCAAAGCAGGATCCAGACAAGCAGAGGCTGATGCCCTTTGACGTGGCATGCCAAAGAGGCCCTTCACTGAGCCATGGGCTGGATCATTTCCTTGGCAAGGAAAGGTGACAGGAAAGGCACATGGGTTATCACTAGTGCTTGTGTAAATGATGATGGAGTGGGCCCCATGTAGCCAAGTGACAGGGCTGAACCCATGGAGGTGAGCCCACTGACATTCCCTATAGCCATATGTTCTCACACTGTGCCCAGGCAAGAGGGTTAGTCATTCATAAAAGTAATATATTGATTTTATATATTAATATTAATCATATTAAGCTCACTGTGTGACACTGGTGATCGCCAGTGCTGGTCTGAGATGGGAGCAGAAAATCAACAGACAACACCTCTCCTGGGAAGAAGGCTCAGAGGAGAGGGACACAGGTGATGTATGTGCTTGTGAAGCTCTGGAAAGAATACAGGGAGTGACCACAGCCTGATAAAAAAGCTGAACTGAACTCAATAGAAAGATAAAATGACCTTTGTTCAGATAAATTACACTATGAGCTGAGTGGATCATTTATTTGTGTAAATTTACTTCCCTGAGTTAATCCACAAGGTGCTAATGTCCTCCTGAGCCAACCAGACCAGAATGGAGGAAGGCCAAGTCTCAGGCCTGTATAAAGTATAAAATACAGACAACTAATATCAAAAACTTGGAAAAAAGCAGTAAGTTTGAGATGGCTTCAAGCCAAAATTCCTTTCCAGAAGACTAGGAATACTCAGTGTTGGTGAAGCATACAGACTGACCCTGTGAATCATGCTCCTAGTGATTCCTGTGTAACAATTGTGTGGTAGTTTCAGTATATTATTATATTGTTCTTCTAAACCACAATCCTCCATAATATCAAAAGTGGTATTAAAACACTGAACTCTTCTTTTGTGAAATATCTGAAGGAACAAGGCCAGAGAGTAATGGACTCTGAAAAAATAAGTCTCAGGTGGGAAAATGTTTTCTGTGGGAAGTTAAAATTATAGTACTGCAAACTAACGCTGAGAGATGCCAAACTTACCCTCCTTTAATGCAATGAAAAAAATAAACAGTAATCCTAATAAAGAATATAAATAGATTAGAATCTGCTCTCTCAAACAAGCAGCACAGCCATGGGAAAGAAATGATGATGCCATTAAGTGGCTGTTTCCCCCCAGCATCCTCTTCCCGTGAGCTTACAAGCCCAAAGACATTCTCAGAACTGTCATGTCCCTGTGCATGGAAATGAGCAACCAATTTTAACACAAGTAAGGGGAGGGGGAAGGGAGATATTAGGAAACAAAAAAAAAAAAAACAAACCAGAAAAAAAGAAGGAGGGGAAGTCTTTTAATCAGGAAATTAAAACCAGGATCTAACAAAAGTTTTAAGCATGTTTCTAATTTGGGCAAAGGAGGAGAGTCCACGTTCTACAGAGTGAGTGTGTCTTTGTCTGGAATAGAGATTTCCAAACAGGCAACAAGCAGTACAAAAAAATTCAACTCACAGGGAAAAAAAAGAACGGAATTGGAGACCAGAGAGCAAAACAAGCAATCTATCAGGATGTCTAATGCAAGGGAATGTGCTGAGAACTGGCTGCTTTAAGACTGAGTTTTGAAAGCTAGCATGGAAGAGGAGGAACTGTTTTAACTTGATAGATGCTTTAGAGTTCTTAACAAGGGAAAACAGGAAATACCTAAGGAATTGTTATTTTGGTTTTGGCAGATATTAGGGACAGACCTTTCAAGTGCCACAAGAGCAAAAGGATATCCTCTCTGAATGGAACACGAGGCCTTTTCTAAGGGCTCAGCTCAGTTGCAGAAGCCTGTGCAAACAAGAAGCTGCTGCGTGTGAATGGCAGTGCTCGTGGCTCAGCTCCCCAGCCAGCTCAGCTGAGATCTAATTCCAACAGACAGGTATTTCAGTACAGAGCCCATGCCAACACGTTCAAAGCACTATCCAGATGGAAGATGGAGGCAGCAACAGTCTCAAAAATTGTCACACAATGGTGAAAAAAAATTAAAAAAATACAGGAAACTTAATTCCTTAAAAAGGATTACATAGGAACAAAAAAGATTTATAATCTCTGAAACCAAAATAAAACCCATCAAAGCCATCAAAATGAACACAAACTGACTTTAAGAAGAGTTAATGAGCCTGAACTAAGATGTAGGATTAAAAACCAGATTTCTTTGAGATCCACTGGTGAAAAACTATATGGAAAAAACCCATACATTAATTATTTTTCTTATTCTTAGCACTCTAAACTTCCTACATTACATCAAGCAAATCTTCCCTCTTCGGTCTCACCTTCCCTGTCATAGAATCAAATACTACTCAGTATAGTATCCTATGAGTTAATTAATTTGTAAGATACTCAAGCATTATGGGCATGGAATTGAATGGAAATAAATATGATTATTGAAGAAAGAAAAATGTCCAAAACTTTCTAAGAATAAAAAGAACAGAATTGTTTTTCAATGTAACTGGGCATCAATATGTCTCTATAAATACAGTGATCAGAGAGGTTCTTAACTTGTTCAAACAACTCAGATAAATTGATTTTGACCTACCCAAAAGGATTAACTTTGTTTTTTCTTTAAGAAAAAGATTTGAAACCATCCTTCAATACCTTAGCAGATGTTAGAAAATGAACTTTGCTTTTTCACCCAGCTGCTCTTTGAAATAGAAGGTTCAGACCACTGCTGTTCAGGACAAAAACCCATCATGTTCTTAATATCTGAATAAGGGTTATTAAGTATGTGCTAATCAAGAGAAACCCCCAATGTATATGTTCTATACACACAATCCTGTGAGCACCAGCTTTGATGAAAAATGGGCTTGCCAACAATTCTGGCATGACAGGTGGGACAACTCAGATCTTCCCAGATTTGAAGCTGCACCTTCATCTACACAAATCAACAATGCAAGGCATATTCAAGTCAACATCTTTCACACGTATCAGAGATCAAAAAGCCCAAGGAAAACAGACAAAGCAAGATGAGTAACTGTCACATGGGTTCAGCTCTGGTGATAAAAACTTGTTATCAAAAGATTTGATCAGACAACTGTTTCTCCTGCCTGATCTGCCAGAGTGTAAAACACCAAACAGTTCTGATTCTGCACTGAGGAAAGGACAGCAACAGGCAGGGTCTGGGGCCAAGCCACTGCTGCCCAGGCTGCCCAGCAAGAGGGGAGGATTCTGTGCTGTGCCATGGGGCAAACCCCTTCCCTTCAGGTGGGGGTGACAAGATGCAGATGGTGCCTGGTCTAGTGCTGCAGGCACAGGGCATGCAGATATCTGCAGGAGGAAATTTCTGATATGCTGGCATAAAAGAGATGGTGACAGCAAGGGCACACTAGCTGCAGGGAAGAGACACAGCACAAAGCATGCTGGAGCCATGGACAATCATTTTAGTCATCAAGATGCTCCCCAAGGTGCTCAGCAGCAAGGAAAGTGAAATGCAGTCAGCTGGTCTTTGACTAGTTGCTTGTGCAAGTTGAACTCATACTTACCAAGAAAGGAGCAGGTTAAGAAACACTAAAAAGTAATAATGAGGATTAAAAGAGAGTAAACCTGTGGTGTTTCTAACAGCTGCTGTCCTCTCACAGAGAGGGTTTCCACTCTGGTACCTAACAAAGTTCCCTCTGCTCACAGGTCTGGTGGAGGGGTTGACAACCTAAGCAACCTGCTGTTGTCCTTTCCCTGACTCATCTTTCACTGCCACGTCCCCCTTAGATGGAGCCATAGGTGGAATCCACCAGCTGTGTTAAGATAACTGAGATATTCTGATTTTTGAATGAGCATTTCTAAGTTCTGACAGGCACATTTAATTTTACTGAATGTGCTTGTGCAAGCTAAAGCCTTTCATGAAGCCTCCTTAGGGTTCTATTACACATTTTAGATGGAGACTGGACTGCTTGGGATTCATTGTGTTCCTGGAAAAAGGGCTAATTACAATGGCAATTTTGCACAGCAGTTACTGCTAGGCTGCCTGCACTGCTCTTTCCCTGCAGAAGGTTAGAAACATGAAAATAAAGAGAATTAGGTTGGTGTTTGTTCTTACACGAGGTGCAGCAATCAGGTGGAAAGGTTTTCATGTTCCCTTTTAGGTGCAGGATCTGAGGCATGAGAAATGTTAATGAGAAAGCAAATTAGCCATTGATTCAGTGGTGACTGAAAACCATTTCATGGTGACTGCTCTTTTTTGGGGGGTCTGTTTGAAGTATGTTGGTGGTCCTCATGTATTTCCTAGGAGAAAAATATCAGCTGAACAAAAAAACACTATTGAAATCAAGATGATTAGCATCTTTTTGAAACTCTCAGCTCAAAGGAAGGGTGGATCTTTTTCCTGATCCTGAGTTGATCTTTCTCATGTGACAAATAGAAGTTTGCAAGTTGGGTTTTTTTGTTGGATAAAGAAACATTTTTATTACCCAGGTCTGACAGTCTGGCTCCATCTATTAATTTTCATACAGCTTGGTTATATTATTGTTGAGTAATGGTTGATAGTTTCAATTAAGACTGAAAACCATCAATATCTAAGTATCTGTGCAGTTTAATGGGACTGATGCACCTCTCACTCAAACTACTTAAAAAAAATGCCAGTGATGATAAATTAGAAACAGACACTGGAGGATTATTGTGGAGCCCACTTAGAAAAATAAGCCTCCTGTACATCATCACTCTGACATCCAGAAAACCCTTCTGAAATCAAAGATCATACAAAATAGTCATATCAGAAGAACCCTGAGTCACTCCTCTCATGTGCATTTTTAACCACGTTGAGTATTTTTTACTTTTCTAAAGCCAGAAAACAACATTGTCTTGGAGGAAAAAAAAAAAAGCTTTAAAATTAAACTTTAGACATACTCTAATACCTTCAATATTTTCCACATTAAGCTATTACTGTCCCATCTACATCTTTTATCTTCTTAGCACTGTCATATTTTCTTAAATCAAAATTTTCTGACACTTTATAGTGTACCACAGCCATGCAATCAAAAAGTTAAATCACTCTTTTTCCCCTCCTCTCTCATTTTTCAGTTTATTTTTCTTTGCTGAACAGCAGCAATTCTGGAAACAGCATATGCACAGGGTGGTGGGGAAAAAGCTCCATAAAAAATGCTCATTTAATGAGCTTTAACAAAAGGGATGAAGGTAGAATCAGACATTCAGCACCTTTCCCCTCCCTCTTGATGTCTCACACGGCAGAAGGTAAGTTGCAGACACATCATAGACACTAAGGCAGTCCTAGTAAAATGTAGGCTGGTTTTCCTCTCTTTCAAGTTCCACTGATTGAACCTGGGAAAGACCTTTCTATGATCTTGTGATCAAACAACAGAAACGATCAGAAATGGTCAAGAAATGAGGTTTTTAGAGCTGCCAAGGACTGCTGACCAGCATAATGACATCGTTCTGACCGAAAAAAAAAAAAAAAGATTAAAAAATAAAATGTTACCCTTCTGATGCTTTCAGGATGAATTTCTTTTCTCTGCTGTGCAGAATCATCTGAGGAGAAGTGGGAGAGAGAGACTCCAATTGCACAAGAAGTTTTCTTTCTTGTTACACATGCCTCTCTCCTTCCACTCCCTGTCTCACTGCACTGTCCTAAGGGCTTCAGCACCCAAGTGCTGCCAAAATGCTTGAGGCCACACCAAACACCTGCAGGCTGGCTTCTGTTTAGAAAAGCACACACAATTTCAGATCCATGCTCTCTCTTTCAAGCCACTTAATTCTTTGCAAGCTCTGCCAGTAAACATGGAGAAAATCCACGCCAGCCTTGGTGGAGCAAACACAGCTGAGAGGCTCTGTGAGCAGCAGCCACTGTCCCTGACACATCACCTGGACTCCTGCTGATTTACAGCAGTGTTCCAGACTGTGTGAAAAAAATCCATGCTCCAATTTTTTTGGGTCAGCTGAAAAGTCCAGTCCCAGAGGCTTCCATGTCTGGCTGAAACATGAATGCCCAAAAGACCGTGTTAAAAATGATCTATTTGTACATTGTTAAGCTTCAATAAAATGATTTTGTTGGGGTTATCTGGAATTTACAAGGTTCAGACTCAAACTTATCATAAACTTCTCTAGTCTTCAAAATTTAAAGATGTTTAATGGGGAGGGAGACATTTTTCTGTGAAAGGGAAATAATTTTCTTTAGTTAAAAAGAAATCCATATGCAAACCTCTTGCTGGATATTACTGGGCATAACACTCTATGAGCTCAAGTGGTTAGTCTGTGCTCAGCCAGATTAATACCCTTGCTCAAGTCAGCTTTTTAAATGAGTTTTAAACTAGCTGGCTCAGGTGTGACAACACCACGCCACAGCAGTAGGGCCTGGGAAGCAGATGTATTCCATCATTTCAAGTGTCCTGAAGGGACTAATAAAGTAATGCAGGAGAGGAAGAAACAGGAGGAGCTGTGCCACTGCTGGCCACAGTTGAAGCAGAAGCAGAATTCCTCCCTGAAATCTGAATCGGGTACAAATGACTCCACAACATTCCACGTAGTTTCATGCTCTGCTTTGCATGTTTTTGTTTGTTTGTTTGACTTTGTTTTAAATTGTCAGCCCTTTAGACCTGAGCAATCTGAAATTCAAGCTGTGAATCTTGCTGGCTCATAAATCTCTCCTGCCACACACCTGCACCATTCGTCTGCCTCGCCTTGGATTTTAGAAGTGCNTTCAATATATATGATCCTTACTTCCCTCTCTTCCAGAAAGCCTTTAGTCATTTTAGTGCATTTCTGCCTTTACTGTGTTTGGTTCATATGGATGCTGGCATAGTGAAAACCTGGAGTAGCTGCTGAGATCTTAAGAGGACAGAGGTGAAAGGAAGCTGTAAAGCCCAGGCTGTGAGTAGGAGTGCAGGAGGCAGGCAGGAGTCCCTGGGGAGGGCAGGAGAGCCAGCCCTGCATGCTCAGGCACACCTCGGGAAGTTCAAGGGACACAAACTGCTCAACCCGGGCTGACTTTGGCTCATTGCAGGGCAATGGCTGCAAAGGGACTGAAGGCACAACTGGAGTTAAAAACAGACTAAACCTTCCTGCCCTTTTAAAGCTTATCTCTGACAGAGTGAGCAGTGGGAGGATGGAAGCTTTGTTGCCCTGTGCCATGGTATTTGTGTTGATTTTGTTTATAGGGGTTATTTTTGTTTGCTTGTGTCCCCCCTGCCCCATCTCTCTGCATTGTGACCTCACAGCAGAGTTCAGTGTAGGAAAGAGGTTTTGCTCAGCTCTTAACTTAGGCTACAGTGGAGAAAGTGACACTTTGCCAGTGACCACTTTTAAAAATTAATTTATCATGCATTTTCTGATTCTGGTTTTCCTGCAGTTTCCTTTGAAGTTGTGTATTTTTTACCATTAAACCTTTGGTGCACAAAGGCTAGTGAATTACAAGCATGTTGTGTGTAGCAATTTATACTTGTTTACATGCTTTATAAAAATTTCAGTAGCAAGCTAGATTCAGGCTTTCAGAGATGAAGAAATGTGCTAAAATTTTCATTAGCTGCAGCTTCTGACTGCTAATTATGAATAATACTGATTTAATTAGAATATTTGCTGATGGTCCATTTGAAACAAATGAAAATACTGCACTGGACAAGTTTCGTTTATGTTCTTAACACTCTATATCCTTATTAAAACAGTAGAATTTTCTATTATGGCAAGTATGTAACTTTTTGAAAATAGAAAATCTTTTTTCCAGAAACACAAAGGAAATCTTGTTGATTCATCCAATGCAAACTTGAGAACATTTTGGTCTTGTTATTTGAATTCCAGGTCTTCTGCTTTTTGATGGAATGGCAATTCTGAGGCTAGCTCATGGAAATGTGCATTTTTACATCTTTGTTACCCATTCAGTGGATTTAAAGATAGTTCATATTTTAGTATTTAAATTAAAAAGAAAAAAAACAACTGTGCTACTGTGCAGTACAACTTCCATGATACTATTTTCTGTAGCTGTGTTATGAGGGATTTAATTGCAAACTCATGCAGGTTGTAGGGAATAAAATAACTTGTAAAAATGTGTGCAAATAGTGTCATTTCCTTTTGCACATGGATGTCTATCCCAGAAGAGGGTGTCAAAACCAGTGCTGAGGTGGCAATAAGCACATAATCAAACTGTTGTGAGAACTTGCACCCTCAGGGTGCAGGAAAGCTAGTAGGGAAACTAGTCAGTTCATCACAGTCATCAGAGAAGATGCATTAAAACTGCTCTTATTTTATGTATAAAAACCTGAGCTGTCAGACAGTTTGTGCTGTTACAATACTACATTATAAAATAGCC
This sequence comes from Ceyx cyanopectus, assembly GCA_013401355.1. Taxonomy (NCBI): domain Eukaryota; kingdom Metazoa; phylum Chordata; class Aves; order Coraciiformes; family Alcedinidae; genus Ceyx; species Ceyx cyanopectus. The sequence goes on along the minus strand of VYZU01040747.1, from coordinate 12,981 downwards.
CAATATATTTAAAAATGGATTTCTGCAGTTGGACTATTTGCATCATATAGGCTAGGTGCAGAATTACTTTGGAGAAGTGCAGTAATTGAAGGCCCATGTCTGGGGTTGAAGATGAGTCTATGACTTAGAAATTGTGGGTGTTCAAATGCTGCAGCAAAGGAATTTTCCTTCCTGTGGGCAAGTGAAGGTTCTCACCAAGCGGTGACCTTGCTGGCATTTGTTTGTAAAACAGTAGAAAGATGTTTTAACTATGGGCGCCCTTTAGACCTGAGCAATCTGAAATTCAAGCTGTGAATCTTGCTGGCTCATAAATCTCTCCTGCCACACACCTGCACCATTCGTCTGCCTCGCCTTGGATTTTAGAAGTGCATCCAAGGAAAAACACTGTCCCTGGACCAGAAACTTGTTGACACTTCTCTTGCTGATGTATGAGGCACAACAAAATTCACTGCAGATGCTCTCAGCTGTGCTGGTTATGCAGCAGTAACATACAGAAGAGAGGGTTTTTTTTGTTCATAAGCAAATAAATAAATATATATACACACATACCATTGCATATAAAGGGAATGGATTTGCTGAATTAGATTTACATAGTCACTCTTCACAGCAAAAATGCACTTTGAGTTCAAATTAAAAATGTATATGTTAAAATTAGTTTATATAAGCTGGACACAGTTCATTACCACTAGATATTGTGAATGAGAAGGGAATATAATTCTTCATTTATGTTGCAGAACTCTGGAAATCTTAGGGAAAATATGTCAGGTGATACTGTAACATAAACAAGGAATGATCCTTTCTCATGTATATGCCATATTGTTCTCTAACTTCAATCTTACAAACTAAGTGAAAGTCTTAATAGAAATGGCAGTAATTTGATTTATCCATCATCACCTGAATTACTGCCATACCACAAACAATCTGATCTTATGCATTTTTTATTATTTCTAGTTACAAAGTAATAAGAAAAAGCTGCGAAACAATTTATCATTAATTATACAGCCAGATGACAAAAATCAGCATTTCACAATATGCTTATTTAAAATACAAGACCACATGGTTCTTTTCCTAACTCACAGACCAGTAGAAGCTCAAATAAAACAAGACATGTCCAGGCAGGTGTTGAAAGTCTCCAGAGGAGACCATCACCAGGACTTAGGCAGGCAGGAAGGAATTAAAGACCAGAAGGAAATAAAGATTTTAACTACCTGTCAACGGTGAAGACTGGGAACCAAGGGAACTTAAAATGATGTTTTGACAATTCAAGATGCAAAAGAAATTTCTACTACAAAGTGTTGAGCATGTGCATTCATGGAGCACAGAAAGAGAAAGGCAAGAGCAAGTCCATAAAAAATGACAGCCAGGAATTGGAAACTGGACAAAGAAAATTTGTTAAACAGTTATTTTTTACAAAGGT
>VYZU01040744.1:31163-53647 GCA_013401355.1 Ceyx cyanopectus | reverse complement strand
CTGTGATTCTGTGAAAACCTCTGCACCAAAAGGTTCAAATGATGGAGGTGTGGGCTGAAGATGGTATACATATGGAGAGACCACAGTTATATGGAAAGTACAGAAATTTATTTAAAGTTCACAGGGCGCCAGCAAGATAAATGAGCTCATTTATATGTTCTGTTCAATTAAGGTCAAATCCTATGCCTTTTCTCAATGACTGATCAAAAAAAGATCAGGGAAATTATAGAAAATGTGAATCCAATTCTGCTCACAGCTGTAGGTATATCAAGCCATGTTATTTGGGTTATACTTGTGCAGGTGTGAACAACATTAATACAAGAAATAAAAAAGGCATCTGTCAAGTCCTTCAGACCTGGGTGTCCTTGCTGGTGAGGTAGAATAGCTTTAGAATAGCTCACCAGGTCTCTTGCCAGGCATCACCCTGGTCCACTGAATGAGCCTTATGCTGCCTTATCCCCCATCTTAGACAGCTGTCTGGCTCAAAATGGACTCCTTGCTCCTGGCGAAGTGTGGAAAGGGGAGGAGAATACGTCTAGTATTTGCTTTCATTGCAGTAATTTCAGGACCAGTCATTTCCTTGCTAGGGGCTGCTGTGAAAAAAACAGTGGGGGAGGTTATTCTATCACTGACACAACTCAAAATTATCAGGCTGAAAAAGAAGAGATGGAGCCTGGAGCATTTAAAATGCAGCAGCTCAAGCTCACACAAGAGCATCTCATGACACTGCTGGAGAAGGGCAAGACCATGTAGGTGGCACTGAGAGGGAGCTGCCTACAGGCTTTGCTTTTAGAAAGAGCTGGATGAGTTGTTCCTGTGGCGGGGATCTGTGCAGCACTGCATGTGCCCAAAGGCCACGCCATACGTGCAGCTGGGCACAGAGCTGGTGCATACAGGTGTACACCACAGTCTGGTGCATACAGAATGGTGACCATCACTAAGTTTGCCTGTAACAGAAGTACTTCCAATTGTAGGGCAGGCTGCTTTAAAACACTGTGCAAACAGAGGTGATTTACAGGCTGCAAGAAAGTTCTGCAGCTTCCTGAAGTTACATAAGGTGTAGTAATACAGCTGGCAAAATGAAAAAATAAACAATGAAGTACTTCCCATCTCTAGTCACTCACCCATGCAGAATTGTTCCTAGAGCAGATAATCTGTTTTAATCAGAAAAATACTCTTTTAATCACATTGGATTTCTCTACCCACGTCAAAGCCCCTCTGTGAATGATACGATGAAATACTGTGAGACCCACCCAGACTGCCAGTTCACACCTAGCAGGTGTAAAGTGAGGACAAGACAAGCCTTTCTAAACAAATTTATGTTTATTTTGCTAAAAAATAAAGTTACACTTGCACCAGAGGTTTCTTCGTGACCAGAATGCCCTTCTCAAACAGGAGAGTGGCTACAGAAATCTTGTCTTCCAAGGCTTCACACGGAAGGGCGTCCACACGGACGTAGTTTGGATAGGAGGACAGGAGAAATTCAATACTGTCTGTATACTCAGGATCTATCTCAAGGAACTTGGGTTCTTCCTTGTGATACACTCTTGAGTTTTCTGTCGTGTAATACAGCATCACACCTGCTTCTTCGTTACACAATCTAACAATGCCATGGCGGAGCAGACGTACTTCTGTGTCTTTTGTTACCAGTATATCAACATCACAGGGGCCTCCGTCTTGCCACCGGGCTGGGAAGCCATATATGCTCTGCACCTTTTCGCTCTGCATAAGCACTGGGGGGAGACAGTCATGAAGAAACGACTTGGCTCTCTGATCCACAGCAGCATCGATGGGTGCATAGTCAACGAGTTTCTTTATCAGGCTCTGCACCTTCTCTATGAAGGCTGCTCGTCGAGCGTCGACTGCGTCCGAGTTGGCGACACCCATGTACCCCAGGTAGTCCATGGGAAGCCCTTGCCGGTACTCCACATCCTCCTCCTGAGCCATCTGCAGGGCAGCTGGAAGCAGCTTCTCCAGGAGGTCACCCCAGGAGTTCCTCTGGTAGGAAGACACGGTGATGTGGAGCGAGTGCGCGTCAGGGAAACAGTCGCCCTGGTGGATAAAGCCCCGGGGGAAGTACAGCAGGTCGCCAGCTTCCAGCACCGTCTCCAGCACGGGCTCGCCGAGCTCAGCCTGCGTGAGGTTGGCACTGGAGAAGCGGGGCAGCACCTCGGCATCCGTGCGGGGTCTGTAGACACGCCAGCGCTTCCTCCCCTCCAGCTGCAGCACGAAGGCCTCGATGTCATCATAGTGGGGGGCGAAGCCCTGCGTCCCCGGCGGCGTGAGGTACGTGTTGGCCCCGGCCATGCTGCTGAAGTGCTCCTGCAGGATGGAGAGGAACTGCCAGACGGTGGGAGAGAAGGCCTGGGGGCTGAGGAGCCGCAGGGAGCACCCGTTCTGGTAGAAGTCCCAGACGACGGCGGGCAAGGCCTGGCCGGAGGGGTTGTGCGTCTCCCGCACCCCCTCGGCGTAGCTGGTCACGTCCAGGTGGGTGCCGAAGTGCACCTCGCCGGTCCGCAGGGCTGCGTCGAAGTCGGCCGTGGAGAAGAGCCCCGCGTAGTAGTCGGGGTCGCCGCGCCGCACCAGCAGTGGCGCCCGCTCCCAGTGCCGCCCCAGGAACTGCCCCGGCGCCACCGGGGCCACCAGCCACCGGAACAGCTCTGCGGCGCGCTGCCGGCTGTCGTCCAGCCGCCCTAGCCGCCGCAGCAGCCCCGACACGCCGCCGCCGCCCGGGCTAGCCTTGCGGCCGCACCGCCGCTTGGCTTCAGGACTGCCGCCCGCCGCCTTGGCCCGCTCTCTGCCGCCCGGAGCTGCGGCGACGCTCGGCGGCGGCTGCGGCGGGGCCTCNCGGCACCGGGCCATCCTTTCTCGCCCCGCCGTTGCCCGGCCGCGCCTTGGCCCGCTTGCCGCCCGCGGGCAGCGGCTTCCCGTGGCGGTGGCGCCTCTCCAGACCCTGGGCCCCCGCCACCCGGCGGTACACGGAGAGCGCCGAGAGCCGCCCCAGCCGCCGGCGCTGCCCCTCCGCGCCGCTCGCCGCCATGACCGCCGCTGCCGCCCCGCCCCGGCCAGGGAGCTGCTTCCGCCGCGGCCTTCGTGTGCGGCTGCTCCGAGAGCGGCCCGGACACCGGCGTTAGGGGAAGTGCAGCCTTCCGTGGAGACCCCGCGGGAGGGAGTTTAAAATGTGTGCCTGTGATGTTGGATAAACCGAAATCTATTATGTTGTATCATCACATCCACTCAATACATAACAAGCTTATTTCCTTCACCCTGCAAAAGGAAGATGAGAGGTTATGCTAGGAGCTCGTGGATGGATCTGTTCCCTGGCTGGGAAGCCTCATCCTGTAAGCACTTGTGGAAAAAGGTTTTTTTTCTGGAAGTGTACCAGAAGCTCACAATGTGCTTTTTGGATGGCAGGCAATTGCTTCATAGCCTAACGAGGTGAAGTGAGGTAAGGCCTATTTCATAAGGTTCTGTTGCTCAAGGAACAGAAATCCAAGTTGGATGATTTATGTTCTGGTGTTCCGTCCTTTCTCCACGTTCTTGTTCTTCTAATGGAGATAGCAGGTGAAAGGCCATTTCCTTCCCAAGAACCCCAAGACCCAAAAGGCTGTCATGTAGTGTTGTTTTATTTTGCCAAATCCACTAATTGCCTCATAACCTGAACAGACCTTGGTTTTAGTTCCATCTCTCTCCTAGGCATGAAGCTTCCAAGGAATTACTTGTTGGTGGCACTGCAGGTACCCAGGCAGCCTGGGGGCTGCTCTGCCCTTCCAGAGGCTGCAGCTGGGAAGAGGAGGCTTCACAGGAGGGTAGAGGACACACCAGCGAGAACAATCGGCCTCGCATCCCGTTACTGTGCAATAAGCAGCCAGGAGCCATTTTTGTATATATTCAGCAACAGCTCTTTTTCTTTTGGAGGTGTTTTTCTGATGGGATTTTGCTGACACAGCCCTCGCAGCCAGGTCTGTGAGAAAAGCAATGGCAGTAGGAAACGGTCCTATTTGTTAGATTTGATTTGTGATGGTTTTAGCTACAGGAGACGGCTTTTCAGACGTACCTTGGTAACATTTCAAGCCTCCGATTTAACATCTCGAACGCGTTGGGGTTTGCCAGCAGGTGGCAGAGGCCGATCACTCTCCCCGCAGTGAGCACCGTGCGGGAGGGCTGGGCTGGCGCATCTTCCCGGGGGGGAGGGTGCCGCGGATGGGTCGGTAAGGAGAGGCAGGGCTGAGCAGGCTGTGTGTCCGTGTGGAGGCTGGAAGACGAGAGAAGGGTGAACTCTCTATTTCAATCCAGTCTTTGTTTTGCCCAGGTTAAGCCCCACTTACCAGAATAATCTTATCAACTGAAACCTTTGCAGCAGAACTAAGGCCCTGACAAAACCGAGCTGCGGGCGCTTTGAGATATGGTAGGTGTTAGGATATTGTGTGCTTTGGTTGTACATAAGCGTGGCTAAATAGGCTTGGGAGGCTTTTCAACAACCTTTGAAAAATCTGAGCAGGTTGTTATTTGTGTTACTGTTTAATTTACTGCAGTGCAACTGATCCTTCTCAGAAGAAGCTGGACACTGTACGTGGAGCCTGACCTGAGTTACCTAAGAGTACTTGTCACGACTGCAGAAAAGCTCTTCTGGCTGTTTACCAGGATGGTGGGTTCAAAGTCTCATTTGAGGGCTCTGATCTTCACTTTCTACTAATGAGAGACAGATGATTGACACTGGATTTTCTTTTTTGGTTGGTTGGTTTTGGTTTGTTGGTTGGTTTTTTATGTGTAACAGTCTCAGAGTAAAGGACAGGGTGGGAAAGAATGGTGGTAAAATCTCTGTAACAATAAAATGTTTCTTTTGACAATTTAGCCTTTCTAATAGTAAATGCTTTCTAGAATAATAATAAAAAAAAAGTTGCTACTTTTCTGCGTGACACAGGAAAGGGTTTAGACCTAAGGCAAGAAGAGGGAGCTTCAGTATCATTGACAGAGTACTTAGATGGTTCTCTTGGAATAGCCACAAGGTTTATATGCTGTTTTCATTCATTGTCCAATATTTCAAGGGAATTTGTCATGAGGAAAGATCAGTGTCATGTACAGCTCTTTAAATAAACAAAAGGAAAGTAGCACAGATCTCTGAATGATTAGGTGGTCCCCAGCTGCTTGCTCACATAGACAGAGTAGCAACTGGAGGCTCAATTAAATTTCTTAATTAGAATTTAGCACAAAGTTACTCAGATTTTATGAGCTTATAAGCTGCACTGCCAAGAGCCACACGTGTTTTATTTAAGAGAACTTAAAAAATGTGGTGAGTGCAACTTATTAAAGAGACACAAGTGACTTCAAAAGGATTCATTAAATGGCACCTCAAAGAGATGTAGGGTTCACTTGATATTTTAACCTTATGCCATTCCCTGTTCAAATAATGGAAATCTCGAGTTTAAAGAGCAATTTGGGTAAGGCCTGATCCTGCAACATTATGAGCAGTCTCCACTAATTAGTGGAAAGGGCAAAATCCTTTGCAGTTCTCTACGTATTGGATACTCAGTTGTTTATAACCATGCAAAGAGCCTGGTGCTTTCTCTGTATTCCCAGCAAACCATTAATGTAAACCAGTCACTTTTAGAAAGTTAAACTGGGTTTAATCCTTTTTTCTCATTATTACTTTGCTGGCCACCTTCCTTTTGCACTGTCAGTTTTGTTCTCATGCCAAAAGCCATACTCAGTAAGGAGAAACCATTTCAAGCCTTCAGTAACGGGTTTCCTTAGCTGACAGTCTTTGTCTTACAGCCTGGTGACACCCAGATGTCATCACTGGAAGGACACTGGGCTGGATTGTGGAGCCTGCTCCTTCTCGTGAAAGCTGTAAAGTTCACTGCCAGATAACAAGTCTGAAAGCTAATTCAGGAACTGTTTCTCAAGAGCTGTCCTCTGGCCCCCCTCATCAGAGTGAATGCACTCACTGAAGCATCTTGAATGCACTCACTGAAGCATCTCTTGGCAGAGATTCTGGCCTCTCTCCAGATATTTCTCCTCAGGGAATTTTCTTATTCGGTGACTGGTTGTGGTTTTTAATCCTGGTTATCTTGTACACAGAGCTCCTCTGAGAAAAGGAGCCTCCTCTAACCATGGATCAGTCCAATTAAAACAAATGTATAAGAATAATAATTGCAAGGTCCAGTCCTCCCTATGAAATTATTGTTTTGTAGGATTTTGGAAGCACAGACATTTTCTTTGTCCCACGTTACATGAAAAGATATACTTTTTAAGTTAAAGCTGAATTTACATAACCTATTTGAGCAGGAACCTTACTGAGCTTATTCACCCCCTTGACAGGGCATGTGTATTTTGAAAACATTTTGAAATAATTTTATGAAGGCTTTTGTGCTCTTAATTGATGCCATTTAGCATTTGGTAGCATTGAGAAGATACCATCTGCAGTGACTAAACACAAAGCTGCAGACCCCAAGACTCTAGTCCTGCTGCTTTTCAGCATAAGGAGAGAAGTAAATGGTCATGAGGGAAAAAATCCCCATCCTAAAATAAAAGCAAAAAGAAGCCAAATTGTATTGGCCCCATAGGATTAATCATATCTAGACAATCAAGGTAGAACATATAGTCAAGCTGATCCTGCATGTGTTGGGTACCTAGTGCTAGATAATACTCTTTTGATATTTTGATATGACCATTACAGGCTGGGGGCTGATGTATTAGAGAGCAGCTCTGGAGAAAGAGCCCTGGGGGTCCTGGTGGACAGGGGGATGGCCATGAGCCAACAATGCCCCCTTGTGGCCAGGAGGGCCAATGGCACCCTGGGATGCATTAGGAGAAGTGTGGCCAGTAGGTCAAGAGAGGTTCTCCTCCCCCTCTACTCTGCACTGGTGAGACCCCACCTCGAGTACTGTGTCCGGTTTTGGACACCCCAGTTCAGAAAAGACAGAGATTTGCTGGAGAGAGTCCAACGCAGGGCCACCAAGATGATTGGGGGAATGGAGCATCTCCCTGCTGAGGAGAGGCTGAGAGAGCTGGGGCTCTTTAGCCTGGAGGAGACTGAGGGGGGACCTCATCAATGTCTATCAATATGTTAAAGGTGAGTGTAGGGAGGATGGAGCCAGACTCTGCTCAGTGTCATCCAATGATAGGACGAGAGGCAATGGGAGTAAATTGTGACACAAGAGGTTTAGGGTCAACACAAGGAAAAACTTTTTCCCAGTGAGGGTGCCAGAGCTCTGGAAGGGGCTGCCCAGGGGGGTTGTGGAGTCTCCTGCTCTGGAGACACTCAAGACCCGCCTGGATCTGTTCCTGGGTGACTTGGTCTAGGTGACCTTGCTCTGGCAGGGGGGTTGGACTAGATGATCTTCTAGGTCCTTTCCAACTCCTAACATTCTGTGATTCTGTGATATGCACAGTGCATTCCTCTTGAGAAACTGTTTGGGTGATGTTTTTCCATGGCAGAAAGACTTGAAAGTATTCTTGCTATTCACATCTTTTCTGGGTTAATGATAGCAACTGCACAGCTTGGCACATTAAAGGTATTCATGGCCACTGTGTCGAGATGAACATCGAGCTGTGCTAACATAGAGCAGCACCACTTAACATTTGCTGCCTCTGTAAGATTCTCCTTCTCAGAAGCCTTGCAAAAAGCCTTTTTATTTCCCGTAAAGAACTGCCTGTGCTGTGGTTTTTCTGAAGTGCTCTGAAAGTGCTTGCTCACCTCTGACGCAGCACTACCAAGATGGACATACTGTGCAAACAGGATGTCTTGGTTTAGCAACCACATTGTTCAGATCTGCTCAGGGCACGACAGGAGGAGGCTCGGGTGGTACTTGCTTACTTGCTTCCTGTGGTGGATTTGTGTTGCAGCTGGACAATACAGCATCTTCTGGAAGTATTTTTGAATATTTTCTGTATTCATCCACATGCACAAGCTCCCGGTGTTTTACCTGTATTGTCAAAAAGATGGAATTCCTCTTGAGTGAGCACAGTTATAGCAGCATAAAAATGCTTATGTTGTAGTATTTATACTGGTAAGGCTTGTTGCTAGAAGGGATGGTATTATGGTGTGATTAGTGAAGGGAGATTTCATCACTGGCATTGTTTTAGGTAGCCAATAGGGGAGAGTGGTGCTAAGCCTCTGGGTATCTGCAGGGAGGAGATGGAGTCTGCATTACCATGAGTGCGTGTGCAATGCACTCTCAGGTGTGTAGGGATAGCTGTACTAGGCTGCTGTCCCACCCAGACCAAGAAGGATCCAGCCTAGAAAGGCACTGCTGCCAGGAGGGGTTGGTGGGCACCTCCATGGATCCTGTGAATTACCCACAGAGCGCAGGTCTCAGTCTTAAAGAAAAGATGGAAAGGAGGAAATTTGGTTTCTTGGGAATTCTATGAAATCTTTCACAATTCTTTCTCATCCATAAGGACTAAAGCACCTCGAAGCCTTGCATCTAGTATCTGGCCTTGGAGAATGAATTTCCCCCCTTGCAGGGATGCTCTCTGGGGGAAGACTGACTACACAGAAGGTGACACACAGCGCTGTGAACGTGCAGTTTGCTATGCTAGATGCTCAGCCTGTCCAGCCAGGTGACCTCTAGGGTCATCTTCCTTCCCTTTTCCTTTCCCACCACAGCTGCCTTTCCCTTCAGTCACCAGTGACTATGTGGGGAGGCCAAGTGAGGGAGATACAAACAGCCAAGCAGAGAAGCAGTAATGGCAACAAAACAATTAACTATGAAATAAATATTAGTAAAAGCTATCTATAGCTGAAGCATATATTAGAACTTTATTTACAATAGTATCTCCTGGCTTTTTCCTTACCAATCCTCAAATGTTTTTCATTTGGAAGTAGAGCATCTTTATAGTACAGGAATAATTCCTTAGAAATTAAGATTTGGAGTGCACATTTCACAAAATTCTTGTCAGAAATCCAGGGACAGTGAATAAGATGCTACACTGAAGCTACTGGGAATACAGTGTTTTAAGAGCTATGCCAGGTCAAGAATGTTTTCATAAAAACAGTAGAAAACTCAGAAGTGGTAGAAATGTCTGTCTAGTCATTTAGGAACATGTTTGGCTCAAACATAGAGCTGTGTTGTGTTGCTGGCTGAGAGCAGCAGTCTGAAAGTAATTGAGATGCAACTGTAGAGGGAAGGCAGCTCTCTGCTTTGGTTCTGCTTTCCAAGCAGGGGGATATGCAAGAAGATGAAAGAAGGAAAAAAAAAATCAAAAATAAGTACCTTAGTTTGTGAACAAGGGATGATTTGAGGCTCAGAGCATCAGTCTTAATCTCAGAGTCAGTGTCACACTCATACTTCTGCCCTAGCACCTCCTGTGGGAACTCGGTAAATTATTCTTGCACACAATATTCTGAAATTCCCACTGAATTAAGTTGCTTTATTTTCTGGATGTTTGCCAGTTAACATCAAGGCCCATGCTCTTTGTTGAATCAAGCAAAGAAACAGAGCAGGAACAAAGAGGAATAAGGGGGATGGTGCATGCAGGGAGAAGATAATGGTGCAGAGAAACCTCAAGTAATCTTTGCATTTCAGTTTCCTGAGGTTGGGAGGGGTTTGTTTGTTTTTTTTGTTTGTTTTTTTTTTTTGTTTTTGTTTTTGTGGTTTTGTTTTATTTTCAGCTGAATGCTCCAGGAACTGTTCTGGCTTGTGTTTTGGATGGAGTAGCTGCTTGAAAGTCTGGTGAGAGGAGGCAGCTGTTGGAAACGGGAATTCTGGATCATGTGTTCGGGCCCAGCCCGGCGCTGGCAGTCGCGGGGGTGCCGCACGCAGAGGATTCCCCTGGAAGCCCGACCTGTCCGCGGAGGAAAATGGAGGCATGCCCGAGTTTTTCGGGCTGACGGAAGGGAATGTTTTGGATCTCGCCAAGTCCCGATCATGGAGTCATGGAGGTCAGCGCGGCAGAGAGGAGCCTGCTCGCACTCTCCCCGCAAGCCGGGCCCCAGGCGGCGGAGGACACTCTGTGCTCCGTCCCTGGAGAGCGGGCGTGAGCAGCACGTTTCGCTGCAGCCCCCGGGGAAGGCGCCGGGCACCACACGCAGCGCAGCGCGGGGAAGCCGAGGCGGCTGGCAGCGGGCCCAGCGGCTAGGCCTGCGGGAGCCATCCTCAGCCTTCTTTCGCCACCTCCTCGTTCCGCCGCCAGCCCACGCCCGGCCGGCTGCCGCTTTCTGCGAGGGGCTTTCCAAGGCTCCGGCTGGGTGTCCAAGGCTCCGGCTGGGTGGGGGTATCTCCCCGCCCGGAGAGCAGCCCCCACCGCGGCAGTGCCGGCGGCAGGTTCCAGACGAGGCCCGGCCCCCGAGCTCTCTCCAAGGTTCCACCTTCACGCCCCGCCACCCAGGGCCCCGCACTCCAGAGCCTCGGAGCTAGGAACCCCGCAGCAGGGCGGCTCAGCTCGGGCGGCCCCGCCTGCCCAGAAGCCGCCCCGCCGCCGGGAGGCGACGAGACCCGCGGCAGCGCCAAACCGGAGACCGAAAGCGCTCTGTGGAAGGCACGTCCCTACTCAGGGCGTCAGGGGAACACCGCCCGGAGAGCGGTCGGGAACCGGTCGGAGAACGGGTTCGTACCCTGAACCCCTCCCAGACAGCCGGCCTCGCCACCGACCGGCCACCTTCTGCCGCGCAACCCAGCCCTCCACGTCAATGCACCCTAACCCCGGGTGGGGAGGCGGACCCGGCGCTGCAGCTGGCACCTCTGCCAACCTATCCCGGCACTCGGCTCCCCCCGCTTCAGCCAATCGGGAGCAGCAGCAAAAGAGTGGGGACGCTGAAGACCCGGCGTGAATAAAACACCCGGGACCCGTGGGCGGAGAGAGGCGGGGTTGAGATCTTGACGAGCAGCTCTTCGCAGCAATCCGAAGGCCGGGTGACGGGGCGAGCGGCCAATGGGCGGCCGGCGTGGGCGGGGCGGGCGGCGGGGGCGGGAGCAGCTGCCGGGGACGCGGGGGTTGGGGGGAAACGGCGGCGGCGCTGCTCGGTGGCGACGGGTGGTTCGGGAGGCGCCGGAGGGAGGAGGCTGCGGGCAGGTGAGCGCGGCCGGGCCGCGGTACGGGATAGGGCCTTCGCCGCGGCGGGTGGGGCTGGAGCTGCGGGCGGGTGTGGCGGTGGTGTGCGAGCCCCGCGGGGTGCGGGGGTGGGGGGTGTTGGTGCGCGATGGTGGGGGAGCGGGCGCCGGAGGCGGGGGTAGCCTGGGGGGAGTCGGCGCGGGGAGCGGGTGGCTGGTGGTACCCTGGAAAGTGCGTGCGGAGGTCGAGGGAGAGGTGGGGGAGCTCTCCGGTCCCCTCCCCGAGGGGCAGTGGGCTGGACTCCGGCGCGATCCCTAGGGTGGGGTGGGGCAGGGGCCCGGTGCAGGTGGAGACCGCCGGGGTGAAGGCCTTGCGGGGAGCACCGAGCCTCTGGCACGGGAGAGACCCTCCCCCGGGGCGCTGCCGCTTCCTGGTCTCCCTCCTCCGGGGCTGCCTGTGCTTGCGGTCTTTCTTAGGCCTAGAATCCCGGCCAGGTTTCCGTCAGAGGGTCCCTCTGGCGCGGCCGCTCCCGGGCCGGCCGCCGCCGTGCGCGGCGCTTTGTATCTATCGCCTCCCGCTCCTGCGTGCGGCCGCGGCGGCGAGCGGTGTCAGCGGGGCCGCGGGCACATCGGGCTTCCCCAAAACCCTCGCCTCGGTCGGGGCTGGGGCGCTGTGAAGTTTGGGAGGCGTCGGGACGAGGCTCCGAAGCGGGGGCGCTGGCGATCCAGTCCCGTAGCGGGAGACACCGGGTAAAGGGCCCCTTGTAAACAGCGGAGCCCGGTTCCCCTTGTCCGTGGCTTTGGCGGTGCCCCGTTGCGTGTGCGGCAGCCCGCCGGGCCGCACAAAGGACCAGGCGGCCGAGCCCGGCGGCGCGCAGGGGGATCGATGAGCAACAGCGTGCCCGGGGAGCGCTGCCCGCCGCCCAGCACCGCCGGCATCGCCGCGCCGTGGGCAGCCAAGGGTTAAAGCGCGGCTCCTGTTCGGAATGCGCCCAGGTCCTTTTATTGCACTTAAGAAGACGAATAGTCTTCAAGAATGAAATTCTGCATCCCTCAGAGGAGAGCTAATGTCTTGCAGCAGTTTCGGTCTACAACTCCTTCGGTCCAGTAGATTTATGTAACCCGCTCATTAATGGCTTATGAAATGATAAGGGAGCTTTAGGGTTGATTTCTGTGTGCTACTGGGTTTTCAAGGTTGTTGTAAATATGTCTTAGTTGATCTGTCCCGAGTAGGAGATAGTCCTGGTGTAACTGTTACCAAGGTCTGTTTGTACCCGTTGAGGGGTTTTGCTCTGGTTTGCTCTGTTGTTCTGTGTTTTTGATCTTTCTCCCTCTCCAGATAGGCTCACGAATGAGGAGAGTGGGTAAAATGGAAGGTGCAGTCATTCTATTTGGCTACAATATTACTCTAGGTATGGCTTGTAGCAAAAAGTGTAAATATTTAAATGGATTTCTGACTCATCAGTTCTATTTGACTTATTGATCTATGGTTACTGCTGAAACGGTCTTTATGCAGAATAGTTACCATAGAGAAACAACAGTGTTTTTCTGGTCATCAAGTGTGTGTTTTCCATTTCTTCATGTCTTCATCTCCTGGCAGTTCTCTGTGGAAATGCTGCCTTTTATTTATCCCCCCATCCTTGGCAAAAAATCTTAATGAAAGAAAAAAAAAATATGTGAGCAAAGTAAAAAAATAATAAACTTGAGATGTGCTCATCCTTGCCTGTGATTCTTCAACTCTTTTGAGACACTTGACATTGAGTTATCCTACAGTAAATTCTTTTTAATCTGTAATTGAATAAGGTGTTGGTTTTAAGCCTCCGTGAAAACACTGATTTACAGAACTCTAAATATAATACATCAAAGATCTTTTTTTTTTCCTCAAGTATACATATGAAATGCAATTCAAATCCACCATTTAAATCCTTGTTAGCAGAAAAAATATTTTGCAGCCTGGGAATTACTTTCCTGCATTTATTACTTCTTTCAAATGCGTGGAAACTGAAGGTGCATGGAAACTGAAGGTGCATGCAAACCAGGCAGAGCAGGCAAATTTATTTATCTTCTCACTCTAGTGTTGTGAAACCCTTCAGTTTTGTGTTAATAGCTGACAGCATTATGGATTTAGGAAGAAAGGAAAACAAGCCAATAAGCCATGATCTCTGGGCTCCTAAAACTCAAAAGGCTTCTAAGTATTACGTTTTGTTTTACAGAATTTCTCATGTCAGGCTAAGGTAGCATATTTGCTGACTTTGGGGTCTTATCCTACTTACTGGACTCATCTGACACTCTGCTGCTCTAGCTCTTTTTTTGGGAGGAAGGGTCAAAGTAACCTTTTATTCTTGTGTATTTTGACAGTTTATCAAGCAAGGTTTGTTTAAATCGATGTGAAAAGATGGCCTTAGTTTTGTTTTTGGATTTTATGTTGATCAGTGAACATAGATTGCTTGTTCTGGTCTTTTTTTTTTTTCCTAGAGAATACTAAGTATAAACTCAACTGATCTAAGATATGTCATGTAGTCATGTTATTGGGTTACCACCAGAGCAGCTTTGATTCCTCTGGTGATGCTTTCAGCAAAAGGAGCTCTTTTTTCTCTTATTAGTCCTTTTCTGCTAGTCCAACCAAAAAAAATGGTACAGAAAAGTTGAGCTTCAGGTGGATCAACTGCCTGACTTCATGGCTATGCAAATGTTCTTGCTTGGAGAAAAGGTGGAGGCTGTGACCACTCTCCTGAAGCAGCTCTGTTGGAGTTTTGCCTCAGCTTGTCAAGATACTTGGCAGCTTAAACTGGGGCTGTAATGGTCCTGCCTCGGTCTTGACTGTGCATCTTCCCCTGCTGGCAAGAAAGCCTTTGACTGTGAGTTAAGTAGAGTCAGGGAGTTAATCAGGCTGGTAATGAATTGCTTTTTTGTTTTGTTGGATTTTGGCTGGATCATGTTTCTTGACTAGCAGACCATCCAGGTCGGGGGGTGGGAATGGTACTTGCCACTGAAGTGAATGAGGTGGGAGGTGGGGCCAGAGTAGCCCTGATTTAAATTTCCCTGAGCTTTTCTGGAACTGTACTTTGCCGTTGATGTGACCTGGGTTAACAAGGACCTTCAGCAACCTGTTTTAAGATGGCTTAGCTAATAAAACCTCAAATACATTTGAGAGTGTTCTTCAGTTTTTCTCTACTGGCATGTTGATGGTGGTGGAGGATGAGTGGCTAGGGCTGAATGCAGTAACCTCAGACTGACGCGGCTGTGTCTAGAAGACAGTTTGTGTCTCCTGCTCATTATGAACTGATGTTCCTCAGTCTATAGTTACAGCAGATGTTGCATCAGGAAGAAGAAAACTTTCACAGAAGCAGTATCAGGAAGACCAGTCCACCGAGCAGGAGGCAGTGAGGTTTGTTTATTTTTCTTCTCATTTTTATTGACCAAGACTCACAAGCATTAGGGAATGGGCTGCCATCAGACTGGAAGTATAAATGGCACAATGTCATGTGTAACTGCAGTTACACGTTCATCCAGAATCCTTTTAAGTGTGTTGTAGGAGATACTGCTGTGAACTCTTGGAATTGCTTTGCTCAGCATTTGTCCTTACAGAGAATTCTTTGTAGAGTCCTGTGTTCTGTAGTTATCAGATGCAATGGCTGATAGGTGTTTCTGGACAGCACTTTATGTATCTTCTGTTTCTGCAGAGTTGTAACTGAAAGTGTCAGGACAAATGATTTTTATGTGAGAAGCTGGCTGAAAGAGGAATATGGATGCCAAAGCGTAAAGGTGCTCTTGAAGAAAATGTGAAGCCATTTGTTTCAGAGTTTGGGGGTCAGAAACAAGCTCCTGGCTTCTTTGAGTGATGAATCTGTAGGGTTTTTTTGTGGTTTTTGCTGGTGGGTTTTGATGTTGAAACCAGAACCAAAGTTACTAGCTTTCTAAGTGAAGTAGTGGGTTTAAATGCAGTGTATTAAGACTTGGACCAAATGGTTTGCCATTTTTCTGGTTATTCTTCCTTTTCTAGGAAAAAACCAACCTGGAACTACCTGGTGAATTGAGTTACAAAAAGGTATTCTTTACTCTTTAGGTATACCCAGAGAGTTTACTAATCAGAACTGCTTTCTGTAGGTAGGTCATTGGTCGTTGGCCTGGGCCACTTGGGGCACTGATCTAGGAGCTGCTACAAGCACTCCTGAGGCTATTCAAAAGCACACTGGTGCACGTGGGCAGAGCCACTCTTATCCTGCATGTGACCACTTTTACCCAGTTCTTCTAGGGGCAAAAGCTCAAAACATCAAGGGTCTCTCTTTCCTCTTACTTCTGATGCTGTTTAAACGTAGCGTCTGTCTCGGGGCTCCCCTCTCAGCAGTGAACTGATTTTAGACTCTCAGCAGGAGCTCATTTCTATAATCTGCCAATTCTTGGCTTCTCCAAGGCTGTGCAGTTTGCTGATGGGCACTGCTGGGCGTGTGACTGCTAAACTCTCCTAGTGGCTCAGTTTACTTTGCAGGTGAGTGCTTAGTGGTTGTTAAATGCTTTGGTCTTTAGTTAGCCTTTAGATACCTTTGCATGTTGACTTAAGATTTTGAGTGAGGATAGTCTGCTTTCAAAGGCATTGTTAATTCACCGACTTCTCGAGTAAAACTCTATGGAGCCATGGGAATTTGCTCTCCCTATGGAGGAATGACACAAATAGAAGCTTCCTTCACAAGTGATAAGAGGCTGGGTCTAAATTTGTTTAGTAACTAATGTTAAAAATGTTGGATTTGTGTTTCTTTTGCTTTGCATGCATAGCCTGAGTTTAACAGTAAATTTCTAATTTTGTTCTTGGATAATTTTTTTGTGGAACACGGTAGCACTAGATCATAGATTATGTGAAGGAAATAGCCAAATACCATAGTCCCATGAAACTTAATTGCTGGCTTGGGTCTTTGCTCTAGTATTTGTTTCTTATTCAAAGTAACAACCTAAATTTGGTGGAAAAGAATAGTGGGTACTTTTATCATAAAAAACAGTTGATATTTACTTGATTAGTATGGGTTGCTGTAACTGCAGTGTATAGGGGTTGTGCTCTGGGGTTTGTAGCTGGCTTGTCAGTAGGATAGATTAGTTTTACAGTCTTGCTGCCTTCTTGAACCATGTGGCTTCTTCCTTCTAGACCTGATCAGTGCAGAGTCCGCTTGTGTTGAGTCATCACCTTTCAGGTTGAAACTACATATATCAACTGTGTGTCAAATTCCCATACCCAGCCTCAAAATACCATGTGTAAGAATCAGAGTGTCTGCTTTAAGGTCTTAGGTAGACCAGGTTTTATAGGATTCAGTGGCTGTGACACTGTTTTTACTTTATTTTAGCAGCTGTTTACTGTTATGGTGGCTTTTGGGGGTTTCTTCCCCTCATCCCCAGTGAATTATCAGTAGTCTAGTTAGTAGTTAGAATTCATTCTGCACTCTCTCATATTAACAGACCTTGAACGTTATCAAAAATTAATATTGTGTTCAGTTTTTTGTCTGTGTCTATAATTTTTGGTATTTTTCCATGGTGTCTGTGAGAAAAACTTACGTAATATGCTCCTTCTTCAACTGGATTTGCACAGTGTCATGACATTTGTATACGTAGTTAGGATTATATTATATTTAGGATTATATATATACACATGAGGATTACTTGCTCTTTTTTTAAATGACACGATTTTGGTTTTTGGAGGCAATTTGTTAGTTTAAAGCATCTCTCAACAGTGCCAATGTGGCTTTTCCTAGGTAAAGAAAGTAACCTGCAAAAAGCCACCCAGTCTTTGAGCAACTAGGCAGTCCTGAGTGTTTCTTGGTAGCAGAAAGCCAGCCTTGTGCAAGGGAATGAAGGACTGTGATTCAATTGGTCTTTATCCTTTTGTGGGATATTTTCTGAAATATTCTATAAAATAGTTGAGTAATAAATCAGGTATTCAGAGTTAAGAAGCTTTTTGGGACTGTGCTGCATCCTGGAATTGTCTGAGGTGCTGGATGGTGACTTATCTCCAGTCTTGCCTGATAACGACTAAGCTGGCACTTTTGAATTGTGGTTTAGCATCTCAGACTGTTTGACTGTATGTTCTCTTCGTGAACTGAATAAATGATAAAAAAGAATTATTTCTTCCAGGTTTGTTTTTGGCAGGATCTTTTCCCTGTTTCCATTTCTGCAAGCACCAGCACTGGAGCTTTGGGTAGGGGGTAAGGAGCAGTGGGCTGTGCTGCTGTTAAAAGGAAGGGACACAGATCTGGTGCATATGGCTAGTGAAGCTATCAGCTTGTGCATTTTGGAAATGGTCCTATCTGCTTCCCTCCCTCACCCTCAAAAGGTCCCACCTGAGGTGAAGAGTATGCTTTCAGGAGCTCTTTCCCCGGAGTTTCTTTTAGCTGCATAAGTGCTCTCAGCTGCTGATGGCATCAGATACTGAGGGCTCAGTAGAGGGGCATCTGTAGCTCTGGGTATGTGAGCAGCCAATTGCTAGGTTGTCTTGCTACAGAAGGTAGGTTTCAGAGATGAGAACACACCTCAAATCCATCAGTGATGGTAGATCTCCTGACTGCTGCCACATTGCCTTGCTGTCTGCTTCTGTTAGATGGCAATGTGTTATCTGAACCAACTGGGTTCTGCTCCTTGCCTTGGCTCTTGCTCCTCATCCAGCATATCACAATCCAGTGGCCAGACTTAGTTCTGTCTCCTTGTCTAATATCCCTAGAAATTGTGGTTTCTGCCAGTCAAGCCTGTGCAGCCCTCTAACCACAAGTAAAGAGCAGGAATTTAATGGATGTCTTGTTTCTTGCAGCATTAGATCAAGCCAATTGATGTGGGCAAAATGTAGGCAAATGCTGAAATGATTAATGAGGTGATTGTGAAGATACAGTTTATCTTGCTAATTAATTTGCTGTAGAAAAAAAGTAGTCACAAAATATTTCCTTCATTTTTTCTTCAAAGAATGGAAAACTTGTTGAGGGTGTCCCTGCTCATTGCAGGGGGGCTGCACTAGATGACCTTTGGAGGTCCCTTCCAGCCCTAAACATTCTATGATTCTATGATTATTGTTCAGTTTACTGCTTCAGTGTTTGGTCTAGGTGAGTTGTGCATAAGCTTCTTTTCTGCTTTCAAAGACCATCTTTCAAGTTTCAAATGTGCATCTTTCTGCTGAGAGACATTATCACGTGTATAAGAACTGATTAGTTGCATTAATGTTTGCCTTTATCTTCATGAACTAGCTAATGATTTGTTGACTCATCTGTTAGAGATGGCATTGCATCCAGCCTTGCTCTGTGCAGATACTGGATCAATCTGCTGTGGGTTGCTGTCCCAGTTTCTTTGGTGGCAAAGGATTGGCATCTGCCTGTCTTTTGTCATATCACCCCCAAATCATGCACACTGCTCTCTATGGTAGATGTAAAATGTCTATAATAGTAGTATTTTGAAATTCAGGTTAGAATTAATTCCATCTTCCAGGCCTTGCTTTCCGATATACTTTGTGGTATTTGTGGTTATCACCAGCAGTTCACTGACCAAAAAATGTGGTTTTTTTACACTTCACTTTCCTTGATTTACCATGTCTTGCAGCATTTGTAAAGCCTGTAAGGCTGGTAGGGATCTGTACAATTCTGGGCTAAGGCTGCAGGCCTAGGTCTGAATTCTCTAGCTTTCATAAAGTGGGAAATGTTGCCACTGGGAAATACACTGGGAATTCTTCCTTTCAGTGGCTAATTACATGAAACTGTGAATAGCCCTTCCACTTGGGACTTAATAGCTCTTAAGGTCTAAGCAAAGCAGTTTGTTGAATTCTGGTAATTCTTAGCTCTTGCTCCTTTTAGGAAATCAAAATGTCTGAAGACAATTAGTAGTTTATGGAAGTATCAAGAATAATCTTGTGGTTTCATTGTTTTTTGGTTTGGTTTGTTCTCAGAAGTATCAAATTAGGTGTTTTCATCTTCTAAAAAAAACCCCAAATAATTGAAGTGTCATTAATGAGTACTTATATATCTTCTGTAGGCTATATAAAAAAAAAAGTAGTGAAGTTCCCCTAGTAATCCTGGTATGGAGTATACGGATATTTATGCTTAGGTACTAAAGCAAGCTGCATTACTCTATTAAATTAGATATTGCTTAATTCTGTGTTTGCTTTGGAAACTTAATTATCTGCTATTTTAAGTTTGGAACTAGGTTACAGAAGTTCCCAGGTTTTAATGCTAATTATTCCTTTCCATGCAATTTAGAAGTTTTTATTTTCTTGAAGATGAAGGGGTTATGGAAACATGAACTCTTAAGTCTTTACTCCCAGTAACATTTATAAAGGACTTAACCAATAGAACTGTCATAAATATATATAATTTTCTCACATTTATAATTTCCTAATGGAATTGGGATCATTTAAACTCAGATGCAAGGAAAATGTTTATGGTGCTTACTGTTAGGTTATAATATATCATTGCTCTCCGACTCGTGCAGAGCAAAAGTAGGAAAGTTCTTCACATCTGTTTAAGGTTTTTATGACTCATCATTTTGAGAATAGAAATACCACGGTTTATCTGAAAGGTAATTGGAATAGTTTAATGCACTTAAAATTCTTCTCTATTTTGATAGATCCTATCTCTTTAGTTCATATTTTCCTTAACCTTCTCCCATAGAAATTTCAAGGGGAAAGGTGCGGGTTCTTTTAGGGAAAGACAAACTTGTCAGACCTAGTTTAGTTTTTATTTTGTTCTATAGATGTATTTGCTAATAGGTTATTTGGGGTTAAATAGAATAATAGAATGATTAGGGCTGGAAGGGAGCTCCAAAGGGCATCTAGTGCAGCCCCCCTGCAGGGAGCAGGGACACCCTCAACTAGTCCAGGCTGCTCAGAGCCTTGGCCAACCTCCCCTACAATAGCTCCAGGGATGGGGCCTCAACCCCAACTGGGGGCAACAAGCCCAGCTCCCTCAGCCTGTCCTCATAGGAGAGGTGTTCAGCCCTCTCTCTCATCTTTGAGGTCCTCTTCTGGACCCACTCCATCAGCTCCATGTCTTTCCTATGTCCAGAAGGCTTAAATGTTCATGTTACAAAATGTAGGTTGTTGGCAAGCCAGACTCAGGGTTGTGAATCATATTTTGATTCTTCTTTGTGGTGCCTGGCGGAAAGCTCCAAGTGCAAGTATCTAATTGAAAAGGTGTTTAATGCTCATCGTAGCAAATAAAAGACATTGACAAGACTCAAGTCATCTTATTTCTCGAGTTAAAGTGCCACACGCTTAAGCTGCAAGATGCTTCTGACCTTTGGGATTTATAGTCATAAGCCTCTTTGGAAGTTTAAAACATTTCTGTGGTTCGTGGGTCATTACTTGTAAAATACCACTGAAGGAGTTGGTAGATGTGCCCCTAGGCAGTGTTATGGTATTCAGAGAAACAGGCAAGGGTGTGAGCTGTAAGTGTAAAAATATATTTCCCTATCAAGCCCTGCTTGCTAACAAGTATTTTTTATCTTGTCAATGACACTATTAAGGATGGCCCTCCATATCTTATGAATTCTTAACCTGACTGCTACCTCTGAAAGCACTGGTCTCGTTGTGTGCTTCTGTTAGGTCTTCTCTGTCTGACTTTTCTGTAAATCATAGCCATTCAAGGAAAGCAGCAAAAAGTATTGCTGCTGTTGTGATGAGCTGGATTGTCTCAGAATGGTTTGGCAAATGCTGGTGTAAGGGAGAAAGGGAACCAGGGGGAGCAACGGGTGGATTGGTACAACCACCTCGGGCAACCTGGTCTTAAACGTGAAGGGTTTGTAACGTGCATCAGTTTAGGTTTTCCAGGGGAGGGAAGAGAGAAGATAATCTGCAGCTAGTTAAACCTGGCTCACATTTCCATGTGGAAGTGTCATGCTGACCATTTTGGAGACATTAGGAGAGCAAAAAAGTTGTGTCTTTGTGGGGGGGAGTTGCACAAAATAGTAGACAAAAAAGGCAAAGTGGGGATCGTGGGGCACTTCTCTTTTTCTCTTCAGGATGTGGTTGTAACATTCCTACTAGATATGAGTGGGTTTTTTGCTTTGAAGGAGGGCTACCTTGTCAGATGGCAGGTAGACTGGTGTTTGGTGGCAGTGGTGAGGGGGTACCAGCTTCAAGGAGATCTGTGGGTGCCTGAGCTGTGTAGCCATGACTAGAGGGAACAAGTGCTGGGCTTGCAAAAGAGCTGGTGTCAGAGAACTTAGTTAGGAAAAAGCTTAAGCAATGGCAGACTTGAGGCTGTGAGAGGAAGGAGGTTATTGCTTGTGGGGCCTTCATGTCTGTTTTCATCTTGCCTCATTGTTGACTGCTGCTCTCTTTGCCTCTAGGGGGAAGGGACACCTTTTGTCTGCATAGTCTGCCTAGGAAACCTTATTTATTTTGGGTGCCACCTCTTACAATAGAGAGCTTTGAGCACTGAATTTTTTTGAGACAGACGCTGTAGTGGAAATACGCATTTATGTGTTAGCTTCTGAAATGGCTTCATTTAATTAGCCCTTGCTTTGAGAGAGGCTGCATCAAACACAGCAAACTTTGCATTTCCACCCTTGAAACCCTGAGGCACCAGGGAATGCAGGTGCAGCCACTTGCCCTGACTGTTCAGTACAATTTTAAGCATCTGTATTTCACTTAACAAGTGAGGTAACAATGATGTGGAGCCATTTATTCACTGCAGCTAACCTGTCACAGGCTACAGCTGGTTGCTGAACAACTGTGCTCTGAGTTACAGAAACATCAAGTCAGTAAATATTAAACTTATTTTATATATAAATATATATAATATAAAATAATTATATAAAATATTACCTTTCTGGCAAAAGGATGTAGCAGTACCAAGCACCCACATCTGGACTGGTAAGATCAGGCTGTTAGTCCCTGGGTAAGGTCTGCCATAAGTACTGAATTTCTGTCAGGGGGGGAGGTAACTTTAAATAGCCTGTGCAAGGAAACCTGGAGTGTAGCTGAGCTCAAGTTTGAAAATACATCACATGGACCAGTTATTAGCGAGGTAAACACTTTATATTCATGGGAGAGCTAAAGAATTTTAGCCACGAAAGAAATGCTCTATGATTATAGACTCAGTAAAATGTATTTGGGTAGGAGGAAGTGTTTAATTTCAGTCTGCTCCAGACAACTTTTCTGTGGTACTTTGTGATGCTAAATCCCAAGTAATCACTGGTTTTAGAAGTTATTTTGAAGTAAACTTGCATGTTACATATAACTTAGGGGAAGAAACTGAATATTAAGTACACTTTGATCTGCTTTCCTGGTAAAGATGCCTCCTGTGTTTACTCAGTTATACCTTAGTACTTTATCCTTAATATTTCTGTGGAATTTTCTGTGGTGATTGAGCATTGCTATGTGCAAATCTGACTTTTTAAGCAGGCAGCAAACAGCAGAGTTTGAAATGTGTTTTCCCAGTTTGTTTAGCTCTGTGATGAGGACAGCTGATCTACAGAATGTTGAATCGCATTTTGTATGCTTTGTTTTAACCCGCCGGGATCTGTTCCTGG